>JAUEKX010206619.1:0-10584 GCA_031834005.1 Dendronotus venustus
GGTTGCTTATAAAGAAAAATACGTGTAGTGGATATTAAAACGAAACTGTTATTATTACTTTACGGAGAATATTAACTAACCGGTGTCGGTGAAAACAATTAAAATTAATTTTTCTTTTCTCCATTATTTTTTCTCCTTCCCTTTATTTACCTCCACTTTGCCATCACATTAAAACACTTCTGATTATCAGCTGTATAGTAATCAAATTACGCATGCGCGCTAAAGTGAACTTAACCACAGCAGCACGTGCGAAACACTGTGTAAATATTGTAACTTCTCTCGTGGCCCATTATTAGAGAGATAACAAATTTAAAGTGACAGCTGCATGTTTATTGTCTTGTTTACTCGTTAAACAAGAATTCTTTTCATTCTCTCATAAGTACCTCCCTAATAACTCGCTCATATTGTTATTCAAAATAATAGCGCGGAATTTGTAAATGATGGAAGCTCATTGTTTTTGTGGGATTATAGATGGCGAGTACTTATAAATAAAAAAAGAATGGAGAACTAATGGCGAGATCTGTTTACTAGCCATACATACACGAAAAGCGATGAAACGAATGCGCTTTATATTATAGAAAGAGAGAAAAAAAAGTTTATTTTGTTTTTTTTTGTGAACAAATTTTTTTATTACTTGTATGTGGTTCAGTTGGTTTGAAGAGAGGTTGATAAAAAAAGAAAGATATTTTCTTCTTCGTCTTGGATATAATATTGAAAAACAACGAATTGAAAATGGTTCTAGTAGAAGAGCTGTCGTTTGAAGGTAGTGCTTCAATGAACGATGAGGAAAACGACGAGGATAATACGAGATATAATAGTAATGATAATAAAAATAATAATGACGAACAAGGTTTTTCTCGATGTGTTACACGCTCAATGACTGCTAGTCTCAACGAAAGAAGAATGTTTACATCGTCGCTACCTTCCCAAACTACCAACATTGAATCAGAAACGAATAATTGTAATAGTAATAATAATAGTCGAAATAGTAATGTTATAAAACGCGAAAGAACGAAACGTAGTCGCTGCAACAGCTCTCGTAACAGACGATTGCGTGCTAGCAACAAGAGACGAAAATGTAGTAACTCGACTTCGACAGCCAATCGCGTTTCGGAAATCGAGTTAACGGACTTAAGTGAGGAAGTTTTGATCGCGATCCTAGAACATGTTTCAGCTCCTGGATTGATAAACATGAGTAAAACCTCCTGGTTATTTCATCGGATTTGTCACACAGATACTTTGTGGAGACACAGATGCAGGGTAAGAAAGATTTTTTTTTTGCTTCATATTTTCACAGAAATTTTCACATAGCTCTCCTTACCTTATTTTATTTTATTTACTATTTTCTTTCAACGAAACAAGTTTTTGTAACGGTTTCACTGTAATTGTGGTTTTTTGAAATGTGGCTTCTTTTTTTTTGTGAAAATAAACTGTAACACGTTTACCTTCCTTTTATTTGTTTTGTTTCGTGTATGATATTTTTTTCTAATTTTATGAAAGCTAGAGAAAGTTAAGATATTATAAGGTCTATTCTTCTCAGCTGTTACAACAGTTCTTATAATTAAACATATTTCGTGTGTTTGTATGTGAGAATGAACTGTTTTTAAGTGTCCCTTTCTCTCAAGGATATTTTGAAGGGATTTCGGTGTATTTTTCATGACAAGCATTTTATGTTGATGTGTAATGTTTATTCTGTATTTTTCTTCTCTTTTCTCTTTAAAGCTTCGACATCCTGTGTTTTCTAGGAGATTGCACTTGTCTTCGGGTGGTTTTCTTAACTTTGTTAACAAAATATATGTTCCTTTTAAAAATGAAATCAACTTGTGTTTTGAAGTGTCAGTTCTATTTGCTTTACAAGTGGCTTTTTTTATATCAGCATTTCGTTTCTCTTAAGGCTTGATATTAATGTTGTTTTCTTTCTTAGTGTGAACTTTTTCTTTTTCTCTTCTCAACAAAAAAAACAAACTTTAAAAAATCATGAAGTGGAGCTTTAGACAGCTGAGAAGTTTTTATTTTCAATATTTTTTACGTTGTCTTGAAAACAGGGAACCAAAAAAAAACTCATTTCAAACAAAAATCTTTTAATTATAGTAGTGGCCAAATATTTTTCTAAGGTATAATTGAGACATGTTTTCATATAACAAATCTTTCCTTTCGCCTGTTTAAAGTTTCACGTTTCATACGATGAGTTCAAAGCAAGCCCCTGCTCTGTTATTTTTTTATGAAAGTACATATTTGTCTGAACTGTAAAGAAAAACTAATGAGTGAATCCACAAAACATAACCCCCTGAATTCCTGAAAGCTGTATAGAGTTTTAAGACCATAGTGGCAAAGTAAACGTTCCTGAATCGTATTTATTACTTTCAGATTGTAGGTAGCTCTCTGACTAATTTTTCTGTTTTGTTTTTTCAACAAGAAAAACAAGAAAAAATAATAAGATGTAAAATTCGCTTCTTTCTTTTTTTTACATTTATATCATTGATCATGACACATACAAAGTTTCTTAAGCTGATATCAAATCACGTTACGAGCGATTATTTCAGAATAAAACCCTTATTAGCTAGTTGGTAGGAAGGTATAGCTTCGACAAGGGAAACAGAACAAAAGATTTAAAAAGAGAAATTATTCTTTAAAAACTTGCGAAGTTATTAAATATTGTGCTCATATAATAGCTCTTTACAGTTTTCTCCCCCATTTTTGAGAACCTGTATAGTCAGATGAATTTATTTAAACTCAATGGCATAAGAAATGAGATAAGAATTTCTTAAGACTCAAAGAGAATGTTTTCATATCTTACTAGTTTTTTAAAAAAAATAAGAATCTTTGAAATATTAAAAGCACTAAAATAAAGATGGAAGCCCTTTTATTCACAATTTCTTCTATACCTTAATACTCTCCTTTTCAATTTTATTCATGAAAAATAGAATTTGTCTGTTTTGTTTTTTGTTTTTTTTTCATTTTCTTTACCATGTGAAAAAACGAAGAGTTTATCAGCTTGAGTCATTGATCGTAAAACATAATCGGTCTTATCATAATGATCCTTTTAAATACCTCTTTTTATATTATTTCTTTTCAATTGTTAAGATATCATTAAGACTTTATTTCTCTTATTGTTTTCCATCCTTCACAATTTAATGATGAAAATAATTCTCAAGAGGAGTTTTCTTAATGACTTTTTTGTTATTTTGGCATAATAATTTTATTTCATTTTTACTACTTCTAATTGCAAATTAGAAAGAAAATGTACCAATAATTCTACTTAGACATCTTGAATTACAAGTTTATTAAATTTTGTCGCTGAAAAGAAAAAAATGAATGGAAATGTGATTTCCTTTTTAATTATAAGCATTCGTTAAGACATTTACAGCAATGCAAATCTAATATAAAAGACGTGTTTTTTCTGTTATGAAAGCTGTCTTTGTTATCTCCCTTCATTTACTGAGACTATATAGGTTGATCTACTCTTTAATGGTGTTAGTTTAATCGTAGCATCGTGTTTTTCAAAGCCATTTCAATTAAAATATTGCATTATCTCATGCACTTATTTTCGCCATTTAACCATTTACAAATTTGATTCCTTTTGCTTAGTTTTAATTTTATTTATCAGGCTAGATTAGTCATGGAAAACAACTCAACATTTTTTTTTATTTTGACATCAAAACGTTCAAAATTGGATTCCCCCTCCCTGTTTTACTATGGGTGCTTTTGATAAATGTGACTTTGGCTATAGGTAAATTAGATGTCTCATAAAGGACTCTCAAATTTCCATCAAAAGAAAAAGTAGACTTAAGCTAATTATTTTCATGTCCCCATTGATATCCCATTAAACAGGGGGTGTTTTGACTGAACTGGCCTATCAAACTGTAAAAAAAAAAGGATGAATTTTTTGTTTTTATTTTTTATTTTCTTCATCTTTATTACAGGTCGATTTCAATTTGAGGACAAAATGGCCGGAATTTTCCTATCTTTATCTCTACGAAATGTTCTTCAAAGCAAATACGCTACGCGACGACCAGAACTTTTTCAAACCGGTCAGCCAACTTAAAACGTCCGTGATCGTGTGGTATTTGACCAATCCCGTACCTCCGTGTCACGTGGTCGGCCATCTCACGGCGAGTCAAGTCAAATCGATATGGGGGATTACCGAGGAAGAACTGGAAGATCGTTATTTCGATGATACCGGTTTGTTTACCTGTTTTTATAAGCACATTTTTCCCTGAGTAGAGAAACCTTGTAAATTAAACATGCTGGTTCTGAGCTAGAGGTTTTTTGTTTTGTTCCTTTCATGAGCACAATGTTTCCTAGCCAGAATTTCAAGATGAATGCTGAATGTCTTTGCCTGTGCTACTGTGTGCCAAAATTTGCTTCATTGTGTGAAAACAGGTCTAAGCGTTACGAGAACGGTGTAAATTGTTTATACATTTTCAAAAAATTCCGCACAAACTTGTTTTCTTGAAATATTTCGAAAATGGAAAACATGTGTTTGCCTACTAAATATTTTTGGCACAAAAATATACCAACGCACTTTCTGTGCTGGTCTTACATTATGCACCGAATAAATTGGAAAGTAGCATTAGCCTGGATATGCATGGCCTCTATACTATTTTGTTATATGTATGAACACCAGGGATTGTCTATCAGCCAGTATACGACTTTCAGAACGACGTTGCATAACGTTTAAACAACGTCATAATATCACACTATGAATTATTCCATTACATCATTATTACATCCATATTACATTATATTACAGTAAGAAGCCTCAAAACTGTCAAAAAATTCTCTTGGAAATAACTTATGAAACTCTTATAACGATTTTCTCCCTTTTTATATTTGTTATTTGTAGAAGACCGACCTGAAATATTTCCTCTGTGTCACTATGACTGGAGTAGACTATATCAAGTGTTCATCAAGAAGCATGGCGGTATTATTCCCATGCAAAACTACGTACTGAAGAGGTGCTTTCGCAATCGTGTGGCACTCGAAGAGCACTACAAACTATCTTTACATGCGTCACGCCGGCAGAAATGGTACCAGTATTTGGAGGACCGCGACGTCGGTAATCGAGAGGCTTTGAAAGCCCTTACGGAACACATGCCGAAAGTCACCTATATATACATGCTTCACCAGGTATGTCCTCATTAAACGTAAACTTTTGTATGTTAGGTGACCGCATGACCTTTTGAATCACATTAGTAACCATAGTAGTAACCGTTTCTTTTTCTCTCTATGATTTAATACTCTATTTCATTAGAAATCTTGTAATGAGTCAAATTTGCATGTCTAAAATATACCTAGGTCTCGATAATGTGTTGAAATAGCAATGAAAATGGCACATTTCTGCCGACTAGGAACAACATCTTCTATGATCTTCTTCTGTGGTCTATCGTTACATTATCATTTCGGTTTAACTGTAACGTGTTGACGTCGTATTAACGTCCATGCAACATACAACGGTGTTCTAAAACGTCGTGTACTGGGGCTTACCATTTACTTTCTCCACACTTCTTCTCTTATGCAGATCACTGCTATGTACATTGATGGCAACCTCAAAGGTGGATTCCAAACAGTAAAAGCCTATGCTGAGTTCTGTGCAAACTTCCGATCTTGGATGGAGGAGAGAAGTATGAAACTGTGGCCACCGAGGATGGGTGAAATAATGGCGCAAGACTACCGCAGTGCGCTCGATTACGTCAACAAAAGTGTAAGTGGTCGTTGGGTGCCAGATATTACTAGGGCGTATAGGGCGTACCCAGCCAGTATATGACGTTAAGATAACGTTGTTACGATGTTTTTTTTACATCCATGCGTCGTTTGTTGGCTGGGTAGGACGTCTTGTTTACGTGATCATATTCTTCCTTTATTTGGTCAAATTGGCCGTTGTTGTTGTTGTTGGTGATTTTGATTCGTATCAAATTTTATGCAAGTTTACATATATAACAATGGACATTGCTTCGAAACCTCGGCCTATTTATATCAATTTGCGTATTACTTTCTCCTTTGGCTTACCATCTATATTATGCGATGATGCCTATGCCTCTATTAAATATGTGATTTTTATTGTCAAAACACATTACCTGTACGATTACCTTCCTCTTTCAGTTGGCAAGCGAAGCAGAGGAAAGAGAGCTTGACGTCGATGCGTTCATGAGGAAGGCGTGTCCGTTCATCGAGACTCTCCACGAAGTATGGTCATGGCAGAACCAACATGGTACGGCTTATCGAAAAGAGCATCGCTCCTCGATGATCGTACGAAGACACGAATGTTATAGGTAAGGCCACAAGAATACAGTGGATTCGTGGTGTTCTAGACATTAGGATAGTAGGGCGTTTTCCATATCCTATGGATTCGTATTCCATTGAAAAAACTATACTTAAGTTTAATTTTTGCTAATTGGAAGTCCCAGTTACCGAGAGTATAGTACAGCTGAATAATGATCACGCCAAGAGATGTATGTAATATGATAGGAAGATACTGTCTTTCCTATTTTATAATGTTCGAGTTTTTGTTAGACTTGTTTTTATTTTTGTTGACAGTCACAGGAGCATGACTTGCAATCGTTTCGTTTTGTTTTCTTCAGGAAATACTTAGAATATGGACGACCCGAGGATTTCCGTAAACTCCGAATGTACTTCGAGAGACGCGAGGTACTCAGTCATTGGCTTAAGGACAATCTATGGCTGCTATCGGTGCTTGGTGAAGGTTTATTGAGGAGTTTACGACCTCCGATGTTGACTCCTGACTACGCGTTTCCAGTCCTCGGCAGTGACCCTGTGGCATGCCTCGTACAAAGGTATGTGATAATAATAAAACCTAAAATTTAATCGCAAGATTATGTAATTTCTTTGTCTGTTTGAAAATTTTTGGCCGCTTTCACTAGAATGTTGACCAACGGAAATCTCTGTCTTCATGGCACATCATTTAAATGTTTTACGAGATTCGTTACATCGTAACGACGTTGCAATTTACGTCACGGTGTAAGAGATAGTGATGATCACTTTGTTTTTGTTTGAAACTCAATGATGAGTTGTGTGTGGTTATGTTAAATACAAATTAACTGCTTTTCAAAAAAAATTCGTTGGGGAGGATTAAGTAGGAAGCAATGAATATTAAGTAAATGTTATCGTAAATCACGAGCATGGCTCCATTCTAAGTGTCTTGTGTGACATAAATGATTCCACTCTGTCTCCCCAATGCTCTCGTTTCCATTTCCTTAGAGGTGATTTTAATTTGCTGCCACTCATCGGCACCATAATGATGTGTTTTGATTTCAATTAATTTTTTTTTGTTCGAAATTAAGAGAATCACATCACATCCCTTGAAAATGTTAGAAAGAGACCGCCAGATATACATTCTTTTCCTTTGACGTTTATTTCGTGTTTTTGTTTGCTTTGATTGATGTTCATTATTAGTGGTGTATTATTGGTGGCAAGAAAGAGAATAGAGCGAAATTCTTTATTATTATTGATCAAATTTACGACGTGGGCAATTAAAAGGACTTATTTTTCGAACAATTATTCACGTTTTTCCTATGTATACATGATAAATGTTTTTCTTTTCCCTCCTTGCAATTACGTGTTCTTTGTTTGATTTCTTCTCAATTGAATCCTCTCTTTTCTTTACAAGCCGCTTCTTCTATTGTGTTTTGTGTTGTGTGTTTTTATTGATCATTCGATTTTCTCCGTTCAAGTGATGTTAGATTCTTTCCCATCAATTTAAATAAATCAACCGATCAAAGACCAGCATTTTCAATTAAGATCTCCTTATTTGATCAGCTCGAAATTACAAGACTCAAACAAGTTTTTTCGCTATCCCTTTTATTTTATGGGTTATTCTCCGATTTTAATAAGACACACAAATTATAAAAATCAAAGGAAAGTTCAATAGTTCTCTAGTAATTTATAAACATATTCTTTTAATTTCTATTTTACCTTTGCAGGTTTTTGGAATCTGGCTTATTTTCTGACTTCAATAACATCCGCATGAAACTCTCCGAGTTGGCTTCTATGCAGATCCATGGACTGTTTAAGAAATCACAAGCCCTTGAGTTATCCATAATGAAGGAGATAAATCACCCTTCTGATTGCTTCTTCCCCGAGAACAGAATCGCACAACAAAAGCAACAACACCAACAGCAATATCCAACTGTCGCCACTGCCGCTGCCTTCGTTGCCGCTGCTGCTGCTAGGCAGCAACAGGGCGGCCAACAAACAATGCTGCCTCCTCCACCGGCTCCTCCTATGCCGGGTGCTCCATCGCATATGTTTTATCCTCATCAACACAATAACCGTTTTTATCAATGCCAATCTCATCATCATTTTAGGTGATGATTTTTTTTTATTAGTTTTTCTTATTAATACTACTATTCACCACCGAGTAGCTGAGATGTACATGACGTTCGGATGACGTTCTTTTAACGTTTTATGCCGGCTGGATGGTTTTAAAAACCTTCCTGTCATATCCATCCATCGCATTACGAAAAAATAAGCACTCGAACCCCCTGATTTGTTTACGCGAATCGGCGCTATTTAACTGTGATTTTCAAATAACACAGGAGGTTTTTCTTAAGTGTTAGGAAAATAAGATAATAAAAAGCAAGATGTGTTTTTGTGATAACTCATGGCTAAATATTTGATTTGGTTAATTTAATATGGCGGCATAGTTGACGAGTGAGTTGTTGTTTTTTAACAGGATTCCCATCAAAAAGAAAGTTGATTGTTTGTCAATTTAACTAGCTTCTTTTGTGAAAAATGTCATCATCATTATTAAAGAAAAGTGGTTGGCTGAGATCATTAAGTAAACGAACGCGCCTGTATTTTGTTGAAAATTTTTTTTAAGAGGACATCACAACTCGGCGCTCCTATCTTGTATTTGTACAAGTCACTCAGACGTATGACAACAAACCAGAGTTTTCACCTTGTGTTATCTGTTATCTTTAAAAATCAATAGCTTTGTGTTAACCCTTTGAGGAGTAAAGTTACAGTTTTTGTATACTTTTCGCCCTCCGTAATAAACTGTGAAAAATGTCTTTCCAACCTTTCATTAACCCTCTCTGACTAACTAATACCGCCTTTTTTAGAGAGTAATTATTATCTCCATCATTTCAATGATAACGAACAATATATATATATATATATATATTATTATCGATACACGACACATATTATGGAGAATATATTATAATTTATTTCATGACGCATCAAATGTATTTTGTATTTAATAATAAAAGAAAGGAATTTATGATTCGGCCGTGTACCCGCTTCTAGAATATGGATGTTGGTGTAGGTGTCATTTTGCCAATGAGAGTTTTTTTTTTATTGTACAGTAGTTCGCCATTACTATAAAGAAATATATATATATATATATAGTATAGATAGTGCCAAAATATATTATTAATAATATTATTATGAAAAAGTTAAATATGAAAAAATGTTTCTATCATGAAATTTTGTAATAAACCGAGTATGTATTAATTTTGCATGGTTTTTTTCATTGGTGCCACTGTTAATTAACTTGTAGATGGTGGTTTTTTTTAGTAATTATTGCAAATTTAAGAGATTGAGTAATATATAAACACAATTGAGCATTCATTGTCTGATTGGCTCAGCAAATATCATTTGGCTCAATTCCATTTTTCAAAATCGATCTCATAGCTACAAATTAAAGGTCGTGTTTTTGTTTTCCTTTTTCTTAATTTGTGTTTGTCAAATTAACTCTTTGAGTATGAATATTTTGCATTTACATTCTTGAGAAATGAGTCGAGAGATTCTTTAGAGATGACTCGTATAAGAGTAGCACCGATAAAGTGGAACTTTCAAGCTCTTAATATAAACAGTCACTTTTACGAAGCCGTTTACATGAAATTTCAATTCGCCCTGAAATTGAAGATAATTCAAGTCGTTGCTCTTAACTACGGATCTTTCGCACCGAAATGAAACTCATTTTGGGTGGTTATGAGCAATGAACTTGTAAAAAAAATTAACTTTCATATAAACGGTTTCTTAAGTAAATTTAATCAATGAAATGCTGAGACCACCACTTGTTGAAAGCATACTGTCTCCAGCTGGCACACGATGTTATAGCAACGTTGTTTTAACATCACAGGACGGCTTGGGTATTGGTTCACTAATTTTAGTTACAATATAATTTTTTTTTTGAAAATTGTTGATAGGTTTACGAATAATTTTTTTTGTTTTTTTCATTTGAGAGTTTGTTTGTACATATTCATATTATTATTGTTATTATAATACTTCGTTTTTTGAAGATTTTCCCTCAAGAAATATTTTGCCTTTTTCATAATGTTTGGATATTCCAAAAAAGTATACCATGTGCCGTAAATGATAAATTTATCGCTGAGCTTATAAAAAGTATCTACAATATACACTCTGATAGCTCGAACCTCTCTGGGACCAAGAGAATTGTTTGAGTTATCGGGGCTTGGTTAGTAAGAGTTCGAGGGGAATTCAAGATCAAGTTTGAGTTACCAAGATTACACTGTATATCTTCTTTTTTTATAAGAATTATTTGAGCCTTGTGATTTTTAAAAAAATTGGTATTTATCAAATATTCTTTTTTCCTCTGTT
>JAUEKX010206730.1:0-10579 GCA_031834005.1 Dendronotus venustus
ATATTGTTCATAACAATAAGCCTACAGTTTCAGAAGCAAAATTTTAGCGTTTTATAATTGGTCCAATAACTTTCACAGGGGTTGTAAATACGATTACCAGAAATTCTTATAATTAAAATTTAAAAAAATTAATTGGAAAAAGAGTGGAATGTTGGAGGATGTGAACCCATTACTCGTTTTCATTCAATAAAAGTAAATTAAAGGTTTACTAATATGTAATAACAAACATTTGATTGTTCAGAAATGCGTCAGCTGGATAAGGCCAATCGGTTATTAAATGTAATTCATAGAGAGAAACTCGATGCTCTCATAACATTTTTTTCTTTGCGTGATAAAGTGTCTTAATTAAATGCATATAGTTTTACGACGTCATGTTTTTTTCTATTTCATACCTAAGATACTACCTTTATTTCTTACCACATTACTAAGATAATATTTCTGGAAATTAAACTTAAAACATAAAACTGAATACTGTGAGAATAACAGGAATGGGTGTCCACCCATGTATATGGAGGGTCGGCAAACATATATGCAGGAAAACGAAACGGACAAAATTATGAAAAACATAATGTTCACTGACATCTACGAGGTCATCGTTATCGCCGTCCAAAGTCGGTTCCATCAACTCTACTGTTTTATGTTTTATGTTTCTATTGTTTCTTTCTAATGATAAACTTCTTTTAATAATTTTTTTATTCTCAAAAATACTGTCAGCTTCTTTAGCAAGCTTGTGGTAATACAAGCGAATCAAAATAACTTTTTTATTAAAAGTAAATAAAAATAATTTTTTTGGTGAACTTCAAAATCAGGGTGGAGATTTCATTTCGTTATTAATATCATAAGAAAACTTTTCAGCCTTAGATTTGGTAGGAGATAATGGAAAAATAGAAAAAAGCAGAACAAATTTTCCTTATTTTCTAATCATAAAACCATTTGTTGTGCATAATAATCTAAATGTTTAATCGCACAAACATTCTACTAAAATCCATGCGATATATTTGCGGTGAAGTTATGATATATACATATTATATCATATTAGTTTATTTAATCAGATAATTAAAATAGTTAAATTAAATTAAATCAATTTGAATCGCAAATCTTCACGTGCACGGGAAAATTAACATTACTTGAAAATAGGAAAAATTTCTATGTACCTTGTTGAGCTAATTCTTGGCCCCAAAGTTTTCTTTCAGAACGAAGTCCTTGGATTATTGAGTCCAAACCTTTGATATGCGCAGCCATTCGCTCTTTGTCCTAATTAAAAGATAATTCGTTAATTCTCGTAAATTTTGAAAAATTGTTGGCTTGGAAAGATGAACTGATCAGCTTTTTAATATAAGAAAATAAAAATAATTTAGCTTGAGTGCTGTAAATAAAAGAATTATTTCCCTTGCCGAATGGGCGAGCCTGGGAGACCAATTTTTTCCCATAAACACCCCTTCCGCTAGAACAAAAGAGGGGCTTATCTATTGTCACATTGGGGTGAATAATTTAACTAAAGTAAAAATAACAGATATTTTTAAAACAAATTATTGGGTAATAAAACTATTTGACGATTCTGTATTTTCAAAGTTTCCTCAGAGAGAACAGGCGCTCTCCTCAGATCGTAGGCTGAAAAGGCTGAAAATTTCTTTTGTTGATTACTGAATCTTTATAAACCATGTTTTTAAAAAGTATAAAATAATGGTTTTGAGAAAAAAATTAATAACTGCCCCTGCTGAATAAGCGTCCCCTCTAAAGACAAAAAAAAAGTATAGAGGCGCCCCTAGGCTTTTATGTCATTTACTTTTGGCACAAATAATCGTACATCGTTACTTAACGCCTATTAACGTTATATTAAAGAGAAAAAAAAACGAGTAACTAGGATACCATGTGACAATGGTTAATATGTACCTTCATTTATAAAATCTTCACCTTCAGAAATTAGGATTCAGATACAACAAAAAAAAAATGAGGAATGTTTATAGAATAGTAGATGGACCACACTATCTACCTGTTGTAAACTTTCGAATTTAGAAGCAATCTTGCGTAGAGGAGTGAGTTCTTCTTCCAAACGTTGTATTTGCACCTGAAGAAGAAAGTGAAATAAGATTTGCTAATACACTTTGCTGACCTTCCAGCATAAACATTTTCCCGTAAAATGAGCTCATAAACCCTATTCAGGATGGTAATATTAAGGACACACACCATATATTTGTTAATAACTTTTGAACGAGAATGGGCTTGATATTTTGAGAGTTTTGCAGAAACCTTATTATGCATAAAACTGTAAAAAAATATCAATTTTTGCACGTGATATCTCCTAAACTAAATATAGTTTTGGACAAACCGGCAATTATCCTTGATAAAAACCTTTTTTCTTTTAGGTTCTTGAAATAGAAAACACAGCTTTTTGAAAAAAATCGACAATGAAACTTTTTTTCTGACAAAAATAAAGATAATTACATCATCAAATTTTAATGATTAATTTGTAGTCTTTGTATGTGCCAAAACTAAAATAAATATTTATTTTTGTAGCACTTTTTTCGGTATCTCATTGCTTCGTTTCTTTATTCTTTTTATCAAATCTAATAGATTTCCCGCCTTTATATTTTATTCTTATTTCGTTTCGGCCAAAAAAATTGTTTGTGGGATTAAAA
Organism: Dendronotus venustus; assembly: GCA_031834005.1. Classification (NCBI taxonomy): domain Eukaryota; kingdom Metazoa; phylum Mollusca; class Gastropoda; order Nudibranchia; family Dendronotidae; genus Dendronotus; species Dendronotus venustus. The sequence continues at coordinate 2,640 of JAUEKX010206730.1, forward strand.
TAAAAGGTATGATGGAGTCTATCTACCTTTTGATTGGTTGAAATTTCTTGTTTATGTTTGACCATCTCGTTTATCTTGAATTTCTGTTCTTTAACCATCTGCAACAAAAACAAACATAAAACAGCATAACAAAGTAATGAGCGCTTTCAAGTATAAAAATTCAATAAAAAAACATCAAAACACAGCGATTTAGGAACTTTTATCCAGTAAGTTTTTGCCGAGATTATGGAGAACATATTTCATATATTTTTATTAAAACCACAACATAAATTTCTCTTACTGGAAATAAACTCCATTTATACTAATTACTTTTTTAACGTTTGAGCGCGCGTTTAATTAAGATTAAGATTATTACACCAATCTCCCCTTGAGCTCCGACCGCGCAAAAAGAAGACTAGGTACGAGTATAGGAGCACACTCTCTTTCTATTCCAATGTTCTCAGATGTATTTTTTGAAAGAAAAAAAAATGCAATCTACGAAAGGAACTAAAATCTTGCAATTTATTACGACAATTTCGAATAATTTCTACGAAAAAATAAGGAGTAAAATCCTCTAGTTCTTTCTTTAAACTACTTACAGAGCTTAGTTCGGATATCAACGTTCTTGCTTTAGCTTCTTTTTGTGAGAGCTGAGAATACGATTCTTTGAGCTCAGTGAAATCGTTTGTTGTTTGGCCATGAGAAAATGATAACTGTGTGTATAAAAAACATTTAATACGTGTTTAAAGTTCTAAACTATTTGACATTCACCATCAGTTCTCGAATTTATCTTGTCGTCTAATTAGTACGAATCGACTTTTTTTTCTTTAAAAAAAAAACGGATTCTAACATTTCTGTTTTGAGAATGTTTATTAAATATTATGCACAGAGGCAGATCTCGAGAGTGCATCGTCAAACATCTGTGAAGGAGAGCTAGAAAATAATCATCCCAAGGTTTTACTCTCCTCCTAAGATGTTTGACGCACCCTGGACTCCGATACAGAGTTAGGCTTTAGTTCTTATAGCAAAAATTTGTTGACTCAAATAAAATAAAAATCTGACATTATTATAGATGCTTATGAAAAGAAAAGAGACCACAAAAGACCGTCAGCTACGGTAACATAAACGATTTGAAAAATACATTAACTACATTTCATAACTACTTTCTCGGAAGTAATTTTAGTGCAAAGAAAATTTGCCAAATCCTCAAATCGCTAAAATCTGCATCTGGTTTAATTTTTAAAAGATATTTTCTATTTTTCTAGGGAATTCCATTGTGTAAAGTATGTAAATAAATTTTACCTTATTATAACGATCAGCTTCGATTTGCAATGCCATTCGAAATTCATCTTCTAAATCCAAGTATTCCTTATTTCTCTCTTCCAGTCTAGGAAATAAGTTTTTTTTAGTCAATGTACAAAATTTTACCGATATAATTTGAACTATCAAATCTGGAATTGAAATTGTTCCAGTTTCTTAAGGCATAATCTGTTTTCCTCAAATATTCGTCAAATGCAGAAAGGCAAACTCAAAATTAATATAAAAACATTTTTCCTAGCTTCTGAAATTACCTGAGCAAACTGAATGTACAGTATATTAAAGAATGGCATTAAAAGGGTTAAGGTAAAAATATGTGTAAGTTATTAAATCGAATATGTTAAAAATTATAGCTAAAAATTGCGAAAATTGGACAAACAATTCAACTCAAAGTTTTATCTAGATTTAGAAAAGATTTTTTGAGAGATAATGCACATCAACATGTTAAGGGTCAAAACAATGCAAGAGGTAAATTCAAGTATTATGAACTTTCAAACAACTTCAAACCTTTTAACATGCTGTTGGATTAAATCAGAATGTCGGATTTCACATTTCTGAACTTCTTTTTCTATCAGATTCTGTACTTCTACGCCATCCATATTCACTTTGTTTTCAAGAACGTTCCTGAAACATTATTGAAAAAGAAAAGAAAAAAAAAAATGGCTACAAATCGTGAAATGTCAACCTTCTCAGTAAAAATCAATCTTTATCAACCTTTTAGTATCAGCATCTTTCGGGAAAACGCAGTTTTGAAGGTGAAAATTTCACAATTTAAATTTTCAAATGGTACTTAAAGAAGCAGTGTTGACCAAAAAACTAAATATATTTGCCACCCATCGGAAAGGAATTGGACTAATCATGGACCTTCATTTCCAGTATTTCGTACCTCAAACAACCATTGAAATGGCTATTGGCACTTACAATTATGTTATCATACATTATGTGCAAAGGTCGTACAGTATATACAAATGAATCAAAAAGCATCACTCACCTGTGTTCTTGCTCTCTTAATATCAACAGTTCTTGGATCTGCTGCAGTTGTTCTTTTTGTTTAGAACAAGTGTTTTGAAGTAACTCCAACTCTCGCTTATAACCACCAGAGTCGTGTTGAAGATCCCTCAGACTTTTCGTCTACCAAAAGCAATAGAATTAAAAGGTAATTCAACAAAGTATATATATACCACTACTACATAAAGCCACTCTTATGGCTAATTGGCCTTGTTGAAATCTTTAAAAAAAAATGGCAGATATTCTTACAGGTCGAGGGTATTTCTAAATATTTATAAATCATTTTCACTGTTTGTTTTTATAGGCACAGGATTTAAAATTTTTCTCACATAGTGCATTTCGATATCCATCTTTTCTTTTTCAAGTTGATCTGCGGTATTGTGTAACTGTTTCACCAAACCTGCACGTGCTTCCCCGCTCTCCTCCTGTTCTGCGAGTTTTGTTTTCAGCTTCCAATTTTCGTCCTGTATAAAAGAATCAAGTATCACCAAAAACATGATTTCAGTAAAAGTATTGAGAAGGCCACCTTAAAGGATGAATATTATTTTAACTACAATGCTTCATTATAAGATATTTAACCATTGTATAGTATCTTATTTAGCAAGCTGTGGGCCATACGACCATGACCCTCTTTTAGCTCACATGGTAGGTAGTGAAGAACTATAGATAGATCTCAAGAACACAACTGTTGTCATCTATACTCTGTCCCTATTGTCTCTGTTTTAAACAAGCAGAAATAATCTGAGAGGGGAAAAGTCTGTATTTTATTTCTATTTGTAGAGAGCTTCAATTTAAATTATATTTGGCATCAGATGGAAAAAATACCCCAGGCCTTAGTTTGACATAAGGTCGTAACAGTAATCTATATATCGAACTTCTGTATTTATGAGTAACACCGCCTCCCCTTTTCAGAGTTTATATGTTTTGAAATAAAAAACATTTTTCCATACCAAAATGAGACTAGAGGAAGTAGAAAAAAGAAGTAAAGAAGAAGAAGTAAAAGGAGAAGTCGATTAGTTTAACCTCCCCCCGTTGACAAACCTCAAATTTGGCTGAAGATTCTTCAAAGTTTTTCTTGGATTCTCTCTCCTTTTTAAGGGCTTCTTTAAGTTTCACGTTGAAAATGACTGCAGCTTCTTGTATCTTTCTCTCTTCAAAAACTAAAGAAAAAAAAGGACGAGGATGCGGGAAATCAATTCTTATCATTTCTTTAGTTTAGTTAAATTGCTACTCTTTCTAATATTTATGTTTTAAAAAAAGAATTTCTTTACCACACTCAAGGCCAAAGCCAATCTAAGTTTTGTTCAATCCTTCAGACTGGAACCACAGTCCTAGTCCAGAAACATGTATTCACTTCATTAGCTATGGCTAGACTGATTAGGAGTAAAACCTTACAAAGCCCGAGGAGAGGACTCGAACTCGGAACATCTGGGATCTAAGGCAAATACTCTACCATTGCATCACTGCTATCCCGAGTAAGTTACCAATCATTTGAAGTAAAATTGGAGTGACAATACAAACAAATCTCACGAGTTTCTTTCAATGATTTCATATTATCCAACAGCTTGCGGGTTGCTGCTTCAGCTTTCCAGCGCCTTTCACGCTCAATATCAACCTCGTGAATGAGGTTCAAATAGGTTTCATCATCTTCAGCACTTCGAACTTTACGCAGATTCAATGGTTTGTTTTGTTTACCAGATACTGTTTCCTCTTTAGAAGGCTTTCTTAAAGGATATCGTTTACCTAAATAAAACACGTTAAATAAAAAAAAAACGCAAATATAAACAACAAACAACTACATACTCTGAAAAGCAGACAAAATTAAACGGCGCGAAAACCTTTTTTGGTCATATTGACTTGTTTAAATATAAACAATTCCCCTCAAAGTAGCAAGCTAAAATTATATCACAGATTTGAAAGTATTTTTCACAAATCTTCAAAATCTAAGTACACGAATAAATCAAATTATAAATATTGACACATAGTTAGTTAGCATACCTTTCGCTCTTTTTACTTCGGTGTTCTCCTTGTCTGTTTGCTTCTTTCTAGTGGTGGCCTTACTGTTTTTCTCTCGTTGAGATATTTTACTTCCTGAACTCTTTTTGCGAAGTGGAAGACGATAAAGATGATTGTTTGACAATGAGCCATCACTTCTCTCTGAATCGTCATCTTGATCTGTGCTGGTCGAAGATCCTCCTCCAAAATCAACACGCACAACACCTCCTTCCCTAGTATCTCTCTAAATAGAAAAAAGAGAAAAAAGTCAAAGTCAGTAATAAATGATATACCATAACCTACAGAAGTGTACTGGATCTAGCACATCAATTTCAAATGTATCAAAAATCGTTTTCAATTGACAGTATACAATAGGGGGTTAGCATAATTTTAGCAAGTACTAAAGAAGATTCTCACTATCTAAAAAAGCCAAACTGACAAAACATATCTATAGTAGAAAATACCTGTTTTTTTATTTGATTGAGTCCAGTAAGTTGAGCTAGCTGTTTCTCAAGTATTTGTAAACGGTCTGATGTCACTTGATTTTCAACCTACAAATGTTGAAGAAAGTTGTAAGTATTCTAATACAGAGAACGTATGAGCTGCAAAGTTACAAACATATAAATAAATAATATAAATAAAACTTTTAGAAAACATACTGATAGATATAGAATAAAATTCTTATCAATCCTTTACTACGTGTTTAAGGACTTATACTAACATATATAATATGCATAATTAGAAGAGCTAATATCTGTGGCAGAAAATACTATTCTTAAAATAGTTGACAACTACTACATGAAACACTTTGTAAAAACGTTGAGGCATTTAAAGGGTCAATGAAAATGAAAAAGAAAATACTAAAAATTACCTCTTTATTATCACTAGCACTTTCCTTTGACATTTCCACGATTTCTTTCTGCTCTAGACAGGTGGAACCCTGCCTTTCTTTGTATTTCAACAACAATGTGTCAATTTTTGGTGTTTCTAAACTTTCAACCAAATCCTATTGTTTTGATAAAAATAATTGTCCAATACTAAATAATACTAAATACAAAATGTCTAATACCATAAAATAGTAAACTTACTGAAGTGGTTGTCTTTGAAGCATGTGACTGGTTATCTGTAGTGCTAGGGTCTAAAAATTCCAGAAACTCTTCTAATCCTATATGCATATATAATGAATTATTTAGACATGAATAATGATAGTTCTACATTTTGTGAAGCACTTACAATCATAATGGAATTAACAGTAAGTATATAGTTATTCACTGGACTTGAACTCCTGACAAGCAGATTACAAAAGGTTACAATCATATATATACCGTTTGACTATCTTGTAGTGCATTCAACTACATTACGTCTACAGATAATTTGATTTCAAATTATTAATCGTGCAATTATTGCTCTATACCGCTTAACTATTCCACAATTCCAATCAATAATTATCATTTGATAATAATAATAATCTCATAATATTTATGTTAAATGCAAAATACCTGGAATATCAGAGAGATTACCATTATCTTGAGATTTATTTCCATTTTTGTCCATTCCATCAAGAAGTTTCAACCATGGTAATTGTGCAAGTATATTTGCACGATACGCTGGTACTCCACATATAGGGTTTGTGTTGGTTCCTTTCCTAAACTCAATGTTTTGTAAGCATGTACATCCAGATAAACACTCAATTACATGCTGGAGAGAGGCCAGTCTATTTGAATATAATTCAACATGGCTCAATGAATGAGAACCTTTTTTGATTAACTGTAGTCCTGAAAGATCTTCTATATGATTGAAGGCCAAATTGAGTTTTTTCAGTTTCCTGAAGTGAGGAAAATTATATATTATTAAAGGTCTGTAAGTCCTATATCTATATAATATATATGTACACCGTATTCTCTCATTTAAGAACCCAGGGGCTTATAATAATTTTTAAACGCTAGGAGGGCACTTATTAGAGAGAGGCGCTTATTGAAGCTGAGCACTAATTACAAAACATACGGTTTATTTATATATATACTTTAATATTAAAAATTTTATACATAAATTAAATTATATACAGTTTAAAAATGGCTTTCAACAGGTATATTTCCATTTATAATTTACAAGTCATTTTCATTTTCATTTTTCAAATCATTTTCATTAATGGAGAATAGGAACTGTAAACATTCAAACTGGAAAGGACGATATAAAGATAGAAAAAAAGAAAAGAAAAGTAGATTAAAAGTATCAATTTCTACTTACTTGAGTTTAACAAGTCCTTCAACTCTTGTTATTTGGTTACTAGCTAAGTTAAGTATTTGCAAAGAAACACATGATGACAAGCTGCTAATTACATTGATGTTGTTTGACGACAAATCCAAATACTTCAAATTGACAAGGTGTGATAGGTTTGTAATGGTCTTAATTTCATTACTATGAAGATTTAGGTTCACCAAGACATCAGCAAAATTCATTTTATCCAATTTCTGGATTCCTGCGTCAATAAGACACACCTCCTTTTGAGTGGTTATAAAAGACATTGTTATTGTTATTGTGTTGAAATGCTTACAAATTCCAATTTTCTGATATAGCAAATTACATTAAATACCATATTTTATATCAACTTAACAATTTCTTTACTGTTTACTATTTATTTTAGACTAAAAAGAATCAATTATATATATAATTAAAATCTAACAACAATTGCAACAATCAGAACAATTACAATTTACAAAATTTTGATAGGGTACAAACATTGAAAGGGAAAATACTAACCTGACATGTAACCTGACAATGGATGATGTCAAAATTCTAACATCAGCAAGATCACTTCATAATTTATTTTAGTTTGTTTTAGAAGTCCTTTACATTAAGGATTTGAAACCACTGTTGAATACAAAAGGATGAATATAGCAGCTACACACTAGTGATTAAAATTTGATTAAGGTGATAATGGCTCTTTCACACTTTTTTTTTTTATCTAGATTTTTCAAATTTTTTTTAAGGCATTATGACATCATTCAAATGCATTTTTACTGTGTTATAGTGTAGATGTGTAGATATATGTAATTCTTTTTCTTCCACTGTTTTTAAACTGTTTTTATATTGTTTTTAGAACTAATAATGAGATCTAATTCTCAAAATATATTTTCAAAATAAAATATACATTGTTGGAATTGATTATTTGGATTATTACTGGCCACAATATTCTTTGCATACAGATTATTTAATTTGGAACTTATACGACAAGACGGTTGGAGAACTTTTCTACAGTATAGGAAAAATCTATTGAAAACAGAAAATCGCAGTCTTCATATTCCATTTTTAGAAAATTGTCTAAAAGCGGATATAATTCCTCAATTTCTTACATTTCGTATTCAAATTACCTAAATTAAGAAATTCAAAATACTATCATGGTAGTGAATAATTGCATTGCAAAATTTATACTCTACATTATTTTCAAACTTTTAGATATTATATATGATGATGATTGTCACTTCTTTACAGAAGACGACCATCTCCTACATGATAAAGTAACATGAAATTAAAAAGAAAGGGTTAAAAGATATATATGTACAAGATAAAAGCAGGTGAAAGAAAATCAATGAATTTTCATGTGGCGTTTAAGCCCACCACTAGACTTACAGATTTTACCA
>JAUEKX010207174.1:0-10575 GCA_031834005.1 Dendronotus venustus
CCTCGTTGAATCCGACTTCCACTGTACAACACAAAGCCATCCCGGATACTGCAACTAATATATATTTCTGGTCAATAGCACAGAACAGGCAAATGACTGCCTTGATAACGGTTTGCAGCCCCTAATAAATGGAAGCAATGATGATCTTTGAAAAGTGATTTATATAATTTAATTCAAATGCTCAAACAAACATTACATATGATAGACAGACAGTAGATAGATAGAGAGAACAAAAAAAAGACATTCAATAATATCAATAAGAGACAACCACAAATATTATCCAATATGGAAAAGTAGAAGACGAATAGACTACTCATCGTTAAAACAAAAATGAATTTGCTTGTACGTGTATTGGTCTTAAAGAACACATTGTCATTTTGTGTTCATTTTCAAAAGAAGACCGAAAGAATGTGCGCGTCAGGCATAGAGAAGCCCTGCAAATTATCAGCCCTCCACCTAAACCTAAACCAACACTCAAAAATCTAATCTATCCATCCATTAACCAGCCTACCACTTCACCGCCAACATATATTCCTAATTTAGCAGCTACATTTACAATAGATGGAACAACTAATCAGTAACACAATCACGGTTAGTCAAAGACGGAATAGAAAGGACATTAAAAAAATTCTTGGTACACTCAATGGCACTTTCAACTGAACAGCGCTATTACTATTACATTGGGTGCCAACATTTTATTTTTATCTCCCTGTATGATTGTTTGTTTGTATGAACTGCGTTGGGGACACAAACTGCTTACTTGTCACAGGATTAGAACTAAGTATGAAACATGATAACAGAACAAAACCAAACCTATAAATGCAGTATCATGATGTGAAGTCGAATTGAAGGTGTCAAAGCAAAACTTAAATAAAATTTTAACATGAACAGAATAAAATAAAATTCAAACAGCTAGACATACTGTATGTACTCTGGTTGTTGTTACCAACAAAATATGAAATATTGAGTGAAATACAAAATGGTTGTTGGGAGAACAAATGCATAAAACAACAAAATACAATTTAACTCGCCCCATGGGGGTTAATGTTAAAAAGTAAAACAAACAACGGCCCTGCCCACCAATCGTCATACCACCAGGCTGGTCTATAAATAGATCACCCAGCTCCTCTGATTGACTAGACAGCTGGCCAGTTCACCGTGGTGAAAATAGTCCAGGCCTTGTTTGGGTATCAAAACAACAATCTTGCACAAACATACATACACAAAAAAAAAATACCCAACACACATCTACTTTTGAGAAGTTGAAAAGTACAAAAAATACTACAAACCGAAAAAGAACTGTAATAAATAATGAACACACCAAACAGTAAATTTTCAACCCTTTCTTTCTTTAATTACAAATTTTCTTTGAGCATCAAATGGACGGATCATGAGTGAATGAACCATCATGGTCAAGTAGAATACATACAAAATCAAACAGAGACAACAACAAACAGCAGTACCAGAATCTGCAGCCAGCAAACACTAGAAAATATATCAAATATTCATTCCATTGGAAATACCCTCTCTTGTGCTGTTAATTCAAATTAGAAGGTTTTTGCCTTTCAAACAAAAAGAGAATCTTGCCCAAGGAGTGCAATGTATCAATGTTACATCAGGCAAGTGAATTATCTCCATCTTCAAGCTATAGTACAGTAGTTACATCTGCATATCCTCTGTTCCAACGACTAGCATGTAAAGGATGTCAGACATGCCTTTAAAACAACATAACAAAACAGCGATCCAGCATATGTACAAAAGTTCACAGACTTTACAGCATCACAGACAGTCTCCACTCAAATCAGAACCTTGGGCAATTTGATGAAATCAGGGAATTATATTTCCCTTCATAACTCAATCAAAAAACCGAATTAATTACAAAGATTCTTATGTCACCCAACATATCCCAATTAGAGCTGAGGTTCCACCTTACACAAGCGCACAGCTATCTAGCAAACATCTGTGTCATGGGTAGGCTTATATACACATATAGGCAACAAATGAATGAATTCTACAGAACATTGTTATCAAAGTATTTTACAAGAGCAAATACCATAGCAATAAAATGAGAAGTATGAATTCATAGATTTGTTATGAGGTTTATGACACAAGAATAAATAATAAAATCATGTAAAGGAGAAAAAGCATTTGAATCCTAAACAGAAAATAATAATAAATTCATTTTTTACCTAAACTTGGTCAAAAATTATTTTTTGAGTAAGAAATAGTATTTATACGAATGGGAAAACAAGACAAAAATGAGATAAATATTTTTCAAAATGTGATTATCTATTATGGTCTTGTCACGCAGAGTGTTTCATTCTGTTTCTATCAACCACCACCTTGAAATTGGTCGTGTGTCTATGCTAGTTTGTAAGAAGAAATACCCCAGCACATTCTAATTCAAAGCTGAAGTAAAGTACGACAGTAATAGTTGAAAGGATAAGAAATGGAAGTAGAACTCACCAGAGAAGCCAAGGGCAGTTTTTGTGCTTTAAGCAGAAGACAATGTGGTGATGTCAATCTAAACGACAGAGGACCCTACAACAGGTTTTACATTAATACCCCTCCTAACCCTTTACCTTAGCATTTAGAGGAACTGTAGCTACAGAATAAATAACAACCACCTACTACAAATTAAAAATGATTGTGTCAACACTATAAATATGAACTTTTGACATCTTATGAGGTTGATAGGGCCTCATGCCTGAGATAAGCTCCTGAGTCGGAAAAACAAAATCTGTGCTGACAAAAGGAACAGGAATTGAACGACTTTAATAATCAACAATAACACTTTCAAAATAACTATAGCTATGTCAAAACCTACACTTTAGACCATACAGGGTAACAGACAAATAAGCTTTTAGAATTTATGCATTTGTATTCACCTATCTACTGGTCCATTGAGTTGATGAGATGGCAACAGATAGATACACATAACAACCATAGAATGAATAGTGAACATGGTGTGGATGCGTGTGAGGTCAATGCTGAAGTGATTTAGTCCAAATAACTATGTATATATTTACAAATGGTTCGCCTCCAATTTGGAAAAGAAAATTAAAATGAAACTAATAATAAGCATCACAATATGAAACTCAAAGAGTATTTTGATCTGATGTGAGAAAACATCGTCATAGTATCATAGCATACAAACAAGTGGTGACTTCATTGCAATCACAAACAATGAGGCATCGTAGAAAAAGATTGCATAAAAATCTGGTGATAATGACCACAACATGGTAATAATAATTATTTCTTGTCCATTCGTATCATCAATAATATTGCAAAACGGGATGGGAACAGAGATGAGGTCGCACATCATGGTACAAGAGTAGAAATGGTAACCAGTAACAAAACTAGTGAAGAACACAAGATAAATCTTATGTAATAGATCAGCAGGATGGTTAGAAGAGCAAAAAAGATATACAAGTAGTGGTTTTCTATTGTTGTATTATAACTAACAGTACAGTTAGGAAAGTAAACCAACAATTTGTTTGTGATCATTGCTGTTGCATCATCTATGTGTTTCTTTGCGCTGTCCACAACAATTGTCATAAGTGGCATAATGGTGACAGCTATTGTCGCTGACAACATGCGCATTCATTACATTCCCTACAGATTTGCAGGGTGAAAAAAAACCTCTGACTTCTTCAACTTCAACCATGGAGAAAAATTACAAAACACATTACTATATACTGACTTCATTCAGTATTGGTTATCATTATCAAATTTTCCCAAAATGATAAATAAAGAAGTGATCCGAATTGTCAAGCCAAAAAGTAAAAATCGAAACCATATATATATGCAATTATATTATTTTCCGATTTACACTATGATCCATTTTATATAAGCAACAGCTTCTTTAGCATACACAAAAAGAAAGATTATGAAAATATGAAAAGGTGACTTTAAAGCAGCTTTCATTTCAAAAGCATTATTCTTTTCAATCAAAACAATCAAACCCTATCACTACTATCTTAAACATAACATTACAAGTATGATTGTGATTAGTTTTGCCATCAAAACGATCACATGATTTCATCAACTTTTTAAGTACCAAGGGGAGTAAGATACTGATTTGCGCATAAAAAATGGAACTGATGTATTTATGAGAAAGACAAATAATAGAAGAAAATAGAAGATCCCAAACTACAAAAGAAATCATAATTGTGTCAAGTATTTTGTTGTTGTGACAAAAAAGACAAAGTTTTGAGAAAAAAAAAGGTTTTTGAGAAGAGTAACAATTTATCGTGGTTAACAGGAGAACAATTATCAGAACTAAGTTCATCTTGAAAAACTTAACAAGGAATTATGATAATAATTCTCCATTTCAGTCACAGAGGAAGAAGCCTTCAAAAATTGTGATACTTTGCAAAACAACTAAATGAAGTAGAGTGAGTTATACGGCTGGTTAATTAAAAATCAAGTGAGTGTTGACGAGACAAAGTTAGCAGGGTATGACACATTATCTTTGTTGACTGGTGGTGGTGGTGGTGGTGGTAGTAGTACTTAGTAGTAGTAGTAGTAGAAGTAGTAGTAGTAGTAGTAGTAGTAGTAGTAGTAGTAGTAGTAGTAGTTGTAGGAGAAATCAGAAAAGCCAGAAGATCAACTCTAAAGATACCAATGCTGACACCAACAAGAAATGTGATGATGTGTGTGATCTAACACACACCCGAATAGTGTATAACTACTTGAATATTTCTGAATAAAACCCCGGTCTGCTAATATTCAAATAGAGGAATAAGAGAGGCATAAGGTATGTTGCAGAGACGGATCCCAAGAAATAAGCCCCGAATTTGTAGGGCAGCTCTACCCGCAGAGTCCGTTTATTATTAGGGTCAGACGAGTCAAGACCCCAAATCCAATACATAGATTTTAGCAAGACGAACCTCAGGCTGACAAGAATGATGACCACTAAGAGCACACCAATTGTAAGCCGCTGTATACAAGGCCACAAGACCTCCCAGCTGGGAAAACTCAGAGAGAAAGGCATGTATTCTGGTTCCGGGACGACATCTGTCAGCATCCTGGTCATCCATAGGCCAAAAATTATCCCTGAGAAGACGGCAACAGAAATGGTTGTATCCCCACGAGCGGTACTCCACTTATCCAAAGACGGGTACATTGCACAACAGAAGATGGAGACAGCAACTAGAGTAGGACCGCCCCAAGTATGACTGATGAGAAACGAATCAATGGAGTCGACGAAGAATCGTAGTACTCCTATCGAACACAGAGCGAACAGCACACCAGCCACAATGTCCTACGGATGAAAAAGACAGGAGTGTTACAAATATACATGTAAAACAAAATATTAAGACTGATGTAACAAGAACAAACTAAATCACAAACTGAGGAATGATAGTACAAAATAAAGATCAAATAGCAAGTTAATCATAATGATACAATTTTCAATTATCTTCATAATTTCCAGTAAGTTTCTCTTTTAGACAAGAATTACCAATAAACCGTGAAAATGACAACAGATTTTTTTTCACAAGTAGCAATGCCGATATGAGACTTATAAAGATGATTTCATAGTATCCTAGCCTAGCTGAGTGGCACCAGCAGTGGCTTCCTAGTGGTCAGTGTATCCACTTGGTGACCAATAGGTTTGAATCCTGTCTGGGTTTGACGTTGAGTAAGCAGAACACTTTCCCAACTCGACCCAGATGTAGATATGGGTACTGACTTGGACAATTACGTGGGTTTGGAAATTAATCAATGACTATGACAGACAATCTAATATTGGCTTCTGTCACTTGTCTAGTAGATGCTACAGAAACTGGGATACACGCTTCAGTCCTATGAGGTTCATGGCTCCAGTTTTTAGCCAAGATAAAACCTAGCAGCCTTCATTTGTTTATTAAATCTACACACCTTGTCTCATTCTATTACTCAGGTGTCAATGAATAAGTATTTGTTGTGATGCTAAATATCAATCAATTGTACATTGCATCCTAAACTTTGAATCACTGCATTTTCACGGTAATTAAAACACTGTCCCTTGCCCAAGTTGAAATGGATACTCAACATAATTTTACAACTTAAAAAGAAAAACCATAGCTGCTCATCAAATATGAGGTTAATTTTACTTTTACCCTGAAATTTGTTATTCTTATCTCTAGGTGTATTAGAACAAAGATTAAAGAATTTAATGACTTTTGAGCTAAAGTTCATGACATAATAATATGTCAAGATCAATAAACATGTTGCACCAAAGAAAGTATTACATTTCTTGAATTGTTTTGAAAATAGACTTAATAAGTTACAATTATGGAAGCCTTATACATCATGCCCGTAAAAAGATTAGGTTGCCTTCAGAATTGAGTGTTTTACAAAAAGAGAAAAAGAAAGGAGCACAACCGATCTTTGGGTAACTTCTGCCATATCTTTTCATGAAATTATATCATATATGAAACTTCTTCACCTAAGTACTCAGATAACACTACCTAATGTGGAAAGATTTCAGAAATTATGTTGAAGATAGAGATTAGCTGATTAAAATTTAGGCAAGATTTTAAAGCTCTATCGACTAGGCCCTAAATAAACTTTAAATCAAAATATCTATTTATTGTTTTACTTACCAATGCACTGTGCATGCCGAGGTAGAGACGACTAAAACTCACTAGAATGCACCAGGTGATAGCAAACAATAATCCAAACAACAGGTTGAACTGAAAAGTTGAAAACAAAATGAGTCATGAGAAGTTAATATCTATTTAGGTATAGATTCTGATACACACATAAATAATGGTCAGCAGTCACTAATAATCCAACACAGTGTCAAATGGGTCTCCTAAATGCAAAGATTACACTACAGATGGGACGATGGGGGAAAACAGTTTTGTTCATCATTACTTTCTAATATTTTGTTTTGGTTCTTCTCCCAAAGCCTTCTAGTCTTCTAGTGGGTTTTTTCGATCTTATTTCACTCTCTCAAGGTAGGTACTTACTTTAATTAAGATAAGATTAAATAGGCCCTAAATGATTTAATCCTTGGCAGAAATCATATTGCCATCAAATAAAGATTACCTTTTTACTTTAAAAAAACTGATTTTCTCAACAATACAGGCTCGAATAATAAATATCTTAGCAAGTTAGAGAGTGAGATAAGCTTAAGTTATTAGGCAAATCAATTCTCGTATTATTTGTCAGAAGGTTGGAAGATGTCACTGATAAGGCCAACCTTATTTCTCCGGCCAGTCTGAAAAATAAGTTCAGTTCCAGAGACTATTTTAGTCCAGAATAGTCTTTGAGGTTACTGTGGGGCTGTTTGATAGTTTGTATTTGAGCCTATTTCTATTACTATTAGGATTGAAGTTGTTTCTTCGAATATCGATATTTTTATTTAATTTTTTCACCAAAACAATCGAAATGTCAGTCTATCGTCGAACTATCTAAATGTGTGTTCTTATGAAAACTCGGGATACAGAGAGAGGGATACAAATTTTTTTTTTTTAAAGACGCTGGAGACGGGAAACGAACCCAAGATGACATCCTCATGTAAGCGCAACGTCTTACCACAGAGCCATACAGAATGATGAGATATTGGACCAATCAACAATTAATATTTTTGTGATATCATAATACTTGAACGATTCTTAGAATGGAATTCCAAACAACATTTACTGTTAAATGGGTTTAATTCTACTTCTAGTTCTCGACTAGAAAGTTTAGGATGGGGTTATTTTAGCATCTTGTCATTAGTCGAGACATCAAACTCAGCGATCACCCGCGGATGATTAAAATCAGGTTCAGCATTATTTCTCCGACCGGTCGGATAAATAGTCACTTCGTACTGATAATTCCGAAGAACCATTTGGATAGGGTACACATACAATTTATAGGGAAAGGATTTGGTATAATTACCTCATATCTGTCAACCATGAATAAGAGCATGCCAAAGGGGATGGCCACTCCGACCATTGCATGTGTTGAAGGCATTCCATACTCCAATTGATAGCGTGTTTCTAGCCGAACTACTGGTGGTGAAATAGGTCTTGGCCATCGTATAATATCCTTGAGGGCCTGTCCTATGTACATAATAATGACCCACATGATGAGCATTTTTCTGGTAACAAAATTGTCAAAATTCCACAAAGAGGATGAAAAGAACAAAATATAGAACACCTCATTTCCAAGACTGGCACCAAAGCTGAATATATAATACAAGAAATAGTTTTCTATTGTGTATGTTATTGTGTCTCCTGAACTTTTGTGAACTGGTAGATGACCATTGGAGTGGACATCTGAGTTTTCACTTGAATCTGTTGCCGATTGAAGATCGTCACATGCTAAATGATTACTCACACCATTAGGCGGACCATGCCCATTCTTTCCTGGTTTGGTATAGCCATTCTTATACACAGACTTACGCAGTTTCAAAGAATCACCATTCACATGATTTTCCAACGAAACATCCTCAGAATGGTTGATGGCATGTCCGTTCATTCCATGATTCTTAGTCAATGAGTCACATCCATTAGTCAGGTAAGCAGAGCCGTTTTGACTTGTAATACCGGCGACACAATGACCGGTATTTCCATTGGCTTTGACGCCGTTACACTCACTTTTGGCACCAACATGATGAAAGGTCTTTATTCCACAGATTTCTTGAAAAGCAGCTGTAATACTAGGATCAGAAAGACCCAGAAATCTTGTGACAATGGACATTATAACTCGAACAAAGAGGGTGCTATCTACACACTACTAACTAGCCTCGCCTCCAGCCAACCTCTTCCTCTCAGTATCTTTATTGTTCCTCCTTTTAACTGTGCGCCTCGGCATGAGAAATGCTAGGCTAGCGGCAGCGGTGTGTCTTGTGTGTGTTGGAGAGCTCAACCTACAACGCCACCTAACGTCAAGCTTTGGACCGTGATAGCATGAGGAGACCTCATCCGGGAACCCTTGACCCAGTTTTCACTGATGGCCTGATTGGTATTATGCATTCATTATCAATAACCTTTGCCACTTACCGAAATCATGTGGACAGAGATAACATAATGTCTAAATTTCGAAACAGTTTAGGAAACTAGACGATTAATTTCCATATTTAAAGTATTAGAATTGACTCTTTGTTTTTCACTCAACAATATTAATATAAAACGCGCATATCGCACACGTTGGACATGCGCGTGCCTATATAAATTTGTTCTGACAGTCTGACTCACTCCACTTACACTACACTAGGCCTACACTAGATTTGTCATTGTGTGTACATTAGTACAGTACCTAATAGTATCAAATAGTATAAACCCAATACGATTTTCATCTAGTCAGCAATATTTTCTACTTTTATACTTGAATACTAAATTATTGATCTATCTAGAGTATATCTGTTGGTGGTAAACAGTTTATGTTTGTTTTTATGTAAGCGTCAATATTGAGGCTGGAAATGAAAAAGCTTCTGAATATCATGACGGGACGGGGAGACATTTAATGATCACCAATATTGGGGTTTTTTATTGATACTATCATCATTATACTCGTTTACTTTTCAAAATGTGTGATGAATAAATCTGAAATAATAGGATTTTGAAAAACTATCATAATAATATTGTGATGTTACTTGACACCGAAAAGTATAAAAAAAAAGTTTGATAATGTACTTGATTAGTATAAATATTATGTAACCTAGTTCTCTGATCTCGTGCCCTCGCTCGGCGTTCGCAGGAGGTTACATGAGGTCGTTGGCCTGCATTAATGTATGTAAAAAGAACGGGTCACGCCTCTGCGCTAAAGGTAGTCATTCTTCCGAAGAATGAATTTACATCTTACTGATCGTACATGATGGGAACAACAGAGTTCGTAATAGATTATGAAACCGGCGATACGTAATATGTATGATTAGCCCGTCTAGGACAGGACTCGAGCACATGGTGACCAGAGTCAAATCCTTCTAAAATATGGTTATCATTCGAGCCTGCAGTGTAGGTTCTCTCACGAAAGGCAACACAAAGTAGGCGACATAACAATGTGTTGAGTTAGCAGCTGAGTAATGCGTCAAGTGTATTGCTCATAGCACCATTCAAGGACGGCCACAGTGGGCTGATCACCTGCTTGCCGTAGCTCCTGATTCAAAGTATTTCCCGGCTCTGTTTTTTGTCAAAGATGGTTATTGGGGCATCTGCCTCATTCACCAATTAAGACTTAGCATGGAGTTGGGTACCGTTAATTTTGATTTTAAAACAAATTTAAGGCGAGAGTGATGTTTCTCGAGAAAACGTGCGCGATGAGATCTTTAGAACCCGTTATTTTATTCGTCTTGGCTTTCACCCTGTGTCGGTATCTTCCCTCGTTCAAGGTAGCCCTACTCACGACGTTCTAGGCGTCCTAGAAATCAATAATCGATGATGTCGATGTATCAAAGGAAACTATTGATTGATTCCACGGACTGCATCCCCAATAGTTCGTATGACTCATCTTTTTTATTGAAAAAATATTAAATAAGCGGACATGCTACGAAATGTTTTTTAAAAGTATCTTGTTGAGTATAGAATAGAAGAGAGAGAGAGAGAGAGAGAGAGAGAGAGAGAGAGAGAGAGAGAGAGAGAGAGAGAGAGAGAGAGA
>JAUEKX010207396.1:0-10571 GCA_031834005.1 Dendronotus venustus
TGCAGATAGAGATCTGTTTTTTAAGCTTTAACCACGAAAAAGCACTTAGAGCAGAGAGGCTAATATCGAAAAACCCGGGAAGTCACAGGGAGCGAAAGTGAAAGCCTTAATAATATTGCATAAGGAATCTGAGAATAATAAATATCCACGTTTTGTAAACTTCAGTGATGTTTTGGAGAGAAATGATGCGAAATGCAAAGGAAAGGACCCACCAAAAGAATGTGCTTGGTAAGTCTTTTTTTATTATTTCTTCACACAATATTTTTTTAAGTTCCTTTACATTTTTTAAGTTTAAAAATATCAATACTTCGACGAAGCAAAATAAAACCTATTTCATGAGAGAGACTGGAGAGAAAAGATACCTTAAGCCTTATTTAATCTCATATCTGCAAATTGGGCTTAATAAATGTTTGTCTCATATTTTCCATCATCCTTTTAAGGAGCTAACCATATAGTAAAAGGAACCCCAACAACACCCATACACACACCTGTACATGTACATGTCTCTTGCTTAAAATATCTAACTTTTACAGAGACCTGTACCATCATATAATGTACATTTTAAATCTGGACAGATCACTTAGCAAGAAAGCTGAAATCAATTAGTTCAAAATATTTAATATATATATGCATTAGAAAAAAGACAGCATCCATTAAAATAACGTTTCAATTTCTCTTTTTCAGAAAAAAGGATCTGAAAAAGAGAAATTGAAACGTTATTTTAATGGATGCTGTCTTTTTTCTAATACATATATAATATTTAGGACAGAGAGAAATGCTGTTATAGAAGACATATATATATATATATATATATGAATAATCTATCTTTGGTAATAAATTCGCCATATTTATTTAATATATAAAAAAGCCATATAAATAATTTATCTAATATACAATTATATATACAATATTAGGATGTACAATTGGTGAATGATTATGTATTATCAAATTATATTTCAATTATGATATTTTAATCAAATTATCGTATTTATTTGTTACTACAGCTTTGAACACAGATAATTGAGTAAATATAATAAAACCAGAATAAATATTTAGGGATTGAATTGATTTGAAAATATATTTACCACCTCTGAAAAAAGGCGGAAGGGACACCTAATAGTATATAATAACTAAATACAGGCACAACCTAAAAATAAAATGAAAATACATAAGAAGAACAAAAAGAAATAACAAAAAGAAACAAAAAAAAGAAACAAAAATTATAATAATAATATTAACAAAATAATAATTAAAATAGCAATAAAGAAATGCAAGACTTAAAGATAAAATTAATGTATGTATATCACTGCTCAAGTGAATATATATATATTTATGAATAAACTGTGCAATAAAGATTTCAACTTTGATTGTGTTAATTCAGAGAGATTAAGATGTGGGAAGCTTTCTTATACTGAATTCCACTGATTAGTGGCAATGCATATGAGAGATTATAGACCAAAATTAGTGGTATTAACATTTTGGAGTTTTAGTAACCCAGCTGTATTCCCCCTGGTTCCAAAAGGATGATTAGTTTTATAAAACTGTAAGGTTGTAAGACTATCTAATGGTAAATTAGCATTCAGGTATTTGTGAATATATGGAATGTTTAAAGTTTTTACGAGATCAAAGAATTTCAGGATACCCAGTTTTGCATACAACTTTGTAGCTGATGATGGATCAACCATCCTCATAGCACTTCTTGTTGATGAAATATTAAGGTTTAAGGTTTGGATGGTCTCATAAATAGCCCAATTTGATCAAATTTTTTGACATAATTAAAAAAAAAAAACATAGATCTAATATTTTAGAACCCTAATAGTTTACTTTTTTCTTTGCCTACTTTTGCCTGCATATCAATTTATCATTTTATTTATAACTAAATGAAATCTTTTATTTTTTATATTATTCTTCAGGAACTACCTTGTGTATTTTCCAAGATTGTTTCGTTCTGGTATTACAGAAAATATTATGATTTCAACTCATGGCTATCCAGGAGATCTGTACTTAAATGTCAGTTTGTATGTTGATGACAAAACTATATACACAAGTGTCAGTCAAACCGTTAAACCTGGTATTTATTTTTATTTATATTATATAATTAATTTACATAAGACCTATCAACCTAAATTTGTCTGGGACAAGTGTATAGAAAACTTAAAAAGCTAATCTTATATACAGGGTTATATTAATCTAACATCAGTATATAACTTAGTTTTCATTTTTCTTGTTCTTTATCGTCATTTTTTTATATATATATATATATATATTTTTTATTTTTTCATTTTTTTATTCATCAAATTTTAGGTGAGTTGACAACAGTACCAGTATTTATTGGACATGATGCTCAAGGATCTCTCAAGCTAAATGTTGAAGGCTTAGGTGAACGAGTAGGTGGTGATTCTTGGTTATTCAAAAATAGAAGTGAATCCATTCCTGTTCAGAGATTAGGTTTAAATCTCTTCATACAAACTGATCGGCCAATATATAAACCAGGCCAAACAAGTGAGTAAATATCTAAATATGATGTTAGATAAGTCCACAATCCTTTATTATAATATTGCTAGTCTTGTTTTTAAAATGATGATTTTCATCGTTTTAAGCATAAACTAATTGAATTATAATTGTGTACAATTTAATTAATTTCATTTTTTGTTAATTTTAGTCAAGTTTCGTGTTTTGGCTGTCGATACCAATCTGAGACCATTCACAAGAACTTTAAACAAGGTAGTGATTGAAAATCCATCTGGTTCTAGAATGAGACAATGGAATGATATTAAATTAGACGGAGGTAAAGGTTTTACATAATGTTACTAGAGGGTGACTATTTTGTCTATTCTGTATTTATAAGCGCTTGTTTTAACCACTTTCTTATATATATATATTTTAGGAATTTCCTCATTCAAATTGAAAACATCGGAGAAACCAGTATTGGGAAAATGGAAGATTATTGCTCATTTGGATGGTTACCAAAAGGCTCTTTACATAGAAATTGGCAAATACGTTTTACCCAAATTTCAAGTTACCATAAACCCACCCAAGTATATTCTTATTGATGAAAAAGAAATTGAAGCTGAATTTTGTGCTAAGTAATTTCTATTTTTCATATATATATATATAAATTAATATACACATCCCAGGACAAACTTGTTTCGCCGTATTACGGCTCATCAGCTGGGCTAGTGTAGGGTTTGAACCTGGGACCTTTTGATTCCGAGGTTGATGTTATACCCATTACACCAACTTTGTCACAGACATCGTACTATCATATGTCACCAGAGAGCTCAATGCCCCTAGGGACAGAGCTATGCGCTATGCTAAGTAGTGAATGTGTTATTGCAAACACTCATGCTGACAATGTAGAGTGCTCAATCTTACAAGTAAGAGAGCGTAATATACACATCCCAGGACAAGGTTGTTTTGCCGTATCAGGGCTTATAAATTAATATAAATTAAGTAAAGAAGTATTTTTTATACAGTTTACTGTGTCATGTCATGTTATGAATTAGCAACAAAAAAGTTATATTATTGCTATTTAGAGGCATTATTTCAGATAATTCAACATAAAATATTAGATTTATTATTAAAAAACCATTTTAGAATTTTTACTGAAAGGAATTCCAAGAAAGTTTATATACCAAAAATCCTAACATTTTAATTTTAATTTTTGATATTTTATTTTATTTTAAATGTATTCATTTGTTTGATTTAGATATTCATATGGAAAGTCAGTGATAGGAAAATTGAGAGCTGAAATTTGCTCTAAACCCAGATGCTACTATTGTTATCGATTTGATGAACGAAATAATGAAAATAATAAAGAGAGATGTATATCCATCGTGAAATCTGTATGTTGAAAATTATTTTGACTCAATACAAAAATTATTTTTGCGCTAAATTACTACCCCAAAAGGTATTTAAAAATTTAGGATGGCAGGAGTATTATATACAACAATTTGACATTCATTTTAGATTGATGGATGTATAAAGGCTAAAGTTGATCGTAGCCAACTTCACGCAGTTGTTGATAGAAACACTGCTGACCAAGATATTACCTTCAAAGCTGTTGTACGGGAAGGAGCTACTGGAATAGAATTAAAAGCCGAAAAATCTTCTATAGTCACTACAAGAACACCTGTAAAATTTGAATTCGAAAAAGTTGCTACCTTCAAACCAGGATTTCCTTTATCATTGAAGGTAATCATTATACTAATTATTATCATTTTGTCAATTTATTCGTTTAAAATTACATAAGGTAAATTTTCACGAATGCTATACTGTGATTGTATTTTTGAATGTCCAAAAATAATTTAAGGGCAATTTATTTTGAATAACAAGGAATTGTTTTTAGGAAATTAGTTTTGATGATTATTTTCTTAAATAATATTATAAAGCAGCAATCAATACTATTTGTTATTTTATTTTCATGTCATGATATTTTTTCTTTTAGCTTTTTGTAAACTTACCAGATGGTACACCAGCTCATGATATGACAATCAAAGTGAAAGCAGGAACTTCTTATTCTCAATCTGATATCTTTGAAAAGAAGGAAATTGTGAAAAATGGTATCATTAAACTCAATTTACCAAAAATTTCTTTTGATGTTAAAAAGGTTGTTGTTATGGTAAGTTTATTATTAAGTTTGACTTTGACAACTCAATCTCCTTTTGTTTGTAGATCATGTTAGTCATAATAATAATGTTATCAAAGCCCATTTGTAAAAAAGTCTTTTGACCAGCAGTGAATAATTGGAAAATCTGTATTACTTTGCATTGTTAAGTTATTGTTATTTGATTATATTTTAGGCACAATATTTTCGAAAACCTGCTTACCCTAAAGAAGATACATGGCGGTTAACGACTACTGGATCAATCACTTTAAAAGCCTGGTATTCACCTTCGCACAGTTATATTTCTTTAGAGAAACTTTTTAAAGGAACTGCTAAGGTTTGTTGTTTCCTACTAAAATCTTTTTTGTTCTCTATTATGTATCAAATTTCACGTCATAAACTATATATATATATATATGTCTTCTAAAACAGCATTTCTCTCTGCCCTAAATATTATATATGATTATATAAATTAAATAATTATTTTAATGGATGCTGTCTTTTTTCTAATGCATATATATATATATATATATATTTGTTATTTATTATTATAGATTGGAAGTTTTATCGACATGAAGGTCCATTATACATCAGTTGATCTTGGAAATGTTGATCGAACCCTCTACTATTCGGTATGTCGAGATTTTCCTGTAGATTATTAACTTGTTTTTATTTTTTGGAAATGCTGAATGAGTTTCATATAAAGTTTTTACGTTTAGTTATTTTCTGTCTAGTTCCTAGTATCGACATTTAAACTTGAAAAGTTGTGCTAATAGCTACATCTATTGCGTAATGTAGAGTTATGTTTTGATTATACACTTTTTGGTACATTATTATGAACTACAACAATGTCCATATTTTCGTATTTTTCATTCTATTTTAATATTTCAACAACAAAAGGTTTTGGATATATAATGCAACAATATATTCATTTTCTTTCAGATGATGTGTGGTGGAAACATAGCTGATTCAGGAAGTTTTACACGAACATTTGTTGGTTCCGATAAACCAGCAGAAACAACAACAACAACTGAAAAACCGACTACCGAACCAACTAAAGCACAAGAAAAGGACAACACCACTGTTACTACACCAACTTACAGTAAGACAGTTCGAATATCACAGATAATTATGTTGTTATACTTATAATTTCGTATTATATTGATGATATACCGTAAACTGCCACTGATAAGCCCACCGCAAAGTATAAGCCCATATCTGCCGCTAACGTAAGCATTAGGCCGGATAGATTAATGCGATGTAATTTCGTCATCTAATGCAGATAATGAATTTGCTTTTGATAGTTAATATTGTAACATGGTTTATGTATTTTCTTAAAAAGAAAATTTAACTTCATAAAGTTTGCTGTTAATTTTTCCTATTAATCTTCCCTATTAACTAACCTTAATATCAGGCCATGTATTAGCTAACCCAAGTAGAAGCCCATCCTCGTATACGCCCATCAAAATTCACCTTTGAACACTTTAAGCCCATGGTCTAAAACGTGACAGTGTACGGCATTTAATTATGTTGGTCACGGTCACGGTCACGGTCGCTTTGTTTCTATCCAAAGATCTGGTTAAATTTTTTTCTTTCTGGTGGAATATAACCTAGGGTGGGGTTTGGGGGATCTAAATAGGGATTTTGATGTAAAAAATTGATTCTAAGACAAAGAACTTTCAAGTTGATTTTAAGCAAGAAGCATTGGAAAATAGGTGTAATGAAATGTGTTTTAAATCTTTTGTTACTAGCTGTCAAATTAAAAATTTAATAATTAAAATAATTAGTTAATTTTTTAATCTTTGGATCATTTTGAAAAAATACTTCATATACTTTCTATATTATAGAACCGCGTTTCTACACTTTTGCTCCACCTGCGACCCGCCCACCAATCTCTCCTCTTTTCACAACTGGTGCATTCCAATTCTCATTTGATATCACCAAAAAGATGATGCCTCATTGCCGATTAATTGTTTATTATATGAGAGGGGAAGAGGTGGTTGCTGATGATACAACATTTGATGTCGAAGATGTCTTTGATAACAAAGTATGTATAATGTTATAAATTTGATTTGTAAAACAATTCTTGAAAAGAAAATTCCAAGGAAACACTACGTTAGAAAGACTTTTTTTTTGGTGTTTATGAATTGTGTCATACCAGAATCCTTTTTTAACTATTGTTCAAACTAGTAAAATTCAAACAAGATTTTTATTTTATTTTTACTATAGGTATCAATGAGATTCAGCGAAGACGAAGTACGACCTGGTGAATCACTGACATTACATTTGAAAGCAGCTCCAAACTCTAAAGTAGCCATTACAGCTGTCGACACCAGTATACACTTCCTTGCCAAGGGGAATGATATCAAACAGAAAGATGTAAGATTGACTTTGTACCATGTATTGTTCTATAACTTTATCATTTTATTCAATGAATGGACTTGGAATTGGAGACTATTGATACGGTTTTTACCTGGTTAGATTTATCCAGGCTAGATATACAGGCCTCCCAGCGGTCTTAAATTTCCTAATTTTCCTAAATAAATTATTTCATATTTATGTCACAGATGTACTATTTTCTTTTAGAATTCTTTGTTATAGAGTAGAATTTTCAGATAATTACTTTGATCAGGATGAAGCAGATATTTTATAGGCTTGATTTGGATTAAGAAACAAGAATACAGACTTTAGTCAGGATTAATTCAATTAACTTTCATAGTTGTAAGATGTTTTCAACCTCACTTATTCTTCGTTTTGTTTTATTAATAGAGTACTAAACAATGAGTAAATTTGTAAAGCTTTCGGGTAATTCAGGCTTTTTTAGAAGCCATTCAAGAGCAAAACAGTTATAAGGAAAAGGAATAATCTGGAAAGACATCACAAAGAGTATTAGTCTTGAAGGAAAATAAATTATTAAGTCTTTCGCAGGAAAGCCTAACTTTAACATTTTATGAGCAAGTTGTAAACGCAGAACTTTTACAAGCCTTGCATTGTATAGAATCATATCACCTATTCGCCAGTTCAAACACAGACAATGATCGATTTAGAAGAAGGTTTCCAGACTCTCAAATCGCAAAGAGAAAATGCTAAAAAATTAAGTGAGATAATTTTGTGTTGGTTTGATTTCTTTTGATTTTGTTTATTTTGTTTACATCGCAACCGTTAGGGTTTATATGAGGAATATAATTTTTTAGCTATAATTTAAAAATACTAGTATATAGTACACACTATGACTTGTTTAACGTTTCTTTTCAAATCAGTTTTAGAAGTTTATTTTTTAACTTAGCATCATCAATATAAGTTTTCATATCGATTGGTTTTGATGTTAGGATTTGTGATTGGTAGTCATCATTTTGTTGTTACTATTTATGCTTTCTTGTTTCACTATCTTTAAACTGTTCATTTTAAACTATCCTTTGTTATTTTACAGATTATTTTTTAAGCAACTCCATTTTCAACTCACATATTCAGTTGCTAAGGACTAGAAAAGCTAAGCAAATTGCTTAATTTGTCAGCCAATTGAAGGGCTGGAGCCTTAGCAAACTAGAGTTTCTTATAAAAATATATTAGATTTTCACTATTTTTTTATAATTTTCTTAAAGTTTTACCTTATATATATTGTTTTAAATTTTCCTAAATTCCTAATTATTTGACTAAATTTTCTGCTGGCAGGCCTGTATATATTTGCGACAACCCCAATTTTATCTCAAATCATCTTTTTTCAAAGCTGCTCATCCAATATTTTTAGTATTATTTAAATTCTTGTAATAATTTTAGCTTGAGGAGATTCGAGATAATCTGGACATTACACCTGGGCACACTCGAAGTCGTTACCAGAGATGTCCTAGTTCGTATGGGAAACGAAAGAGACGAAGTTTTATGCCTTACTATGGAAATGATGATTTTGTTGATTCGGAAAAAGCTTTTACTGTAAGTCAACTTTCTTTACATCTCCGCTACACACTTGATTTAATTTAATTATTTTACAATGCTACAATTGCTTGTGCCCAGGATTTTATTGATCTTAAGCACTAAATAAAAATGTATCTTAAACCTTTAAGTGGCAATGATGATATTCATTTTTCTGCTTCTGTTGCTGGCACTTAAAGGATTCAACTTATATTCGAAAATGAACAATGGAAGACTTAAGTTCGATATTATTTGAAACGTCGCTGAAGGTGAAACTTTTAACAATACAAGATCGTTATCTTAATCAAAGCAAACGTTACATATTATGCATGAAATGATGGCATATGTAACCGGCTTTTTATTAACCCTTTGCGTGCCAAGCCCGAGCATGTTCGTTTTCGTGATGATTCCTAAATTTGCCAAACACGAATATGTTCGTTTTAAAAATCTCACTTAGTTTGCCGAAACGTATTTCAAAAAGTCACCCATGTTGGCAGGTTTTTTTTACGGAAAGAATATAACGAAATTCTTTTTATGTTCTAAGAGTATGACGGTACATGTTTGTGTTTGCAAGGGAAACTTTCTTCTGTAAACGAACATTTTCGTGATTGGAAAATTAGGATAGTATCGTATTTTCTTCCTAGTAACAGAAAAGCTTTATTAATTTCATCGCTGGCACGCAAAGTGTTTTAATGTCAGAAAAGACTGCAATTTTTTCACATACACAACAATACACCAGTACATATCAGCACACAATATTCCATTAGACACACAATGGTGATATTAAATGAAAGAATAATAATTTACCTTACACAGTAATCATAAAAATAATCTACCATAACATAAAATTCTTCGATAAATAACGAAAAACACGATATTTCACGATCATTTCCGATAACATATGTTATAAACTTTGAAAATCTTCGATAAAAATTAGCGTTGAATTTTTTTGGCTTTGAGTAGGGATAACCACGAAAAGAAAGATATAATGGCTATTTATTTGAATCATCGATATTTATAGGAAGCATCTTTGAAAACTTTGACAAGTTTAAGACTAGATACTCGACCTTGTTATCGCCCGTACTTTATGGTTCCAGAGTTCGCTCGCGGTGGTGGTGCTGGAAGAGTTATGCCAACAATGACAACAACTGCTTCTATGCTTACAACAACAACAACTGGACGCCCTGTTTCTAGAAACAAAAATGGTAGGAGTATATAATTGTCAGAAGAAAGTCAAGCTTAGTACTTCAGACATTTTAGAGAGTTTATTTAGTTTCTAGTGTAAAAGTTGTTACATTTTGTTAAATCAGTCACACGATAAATGTATCATAAAAATGTTTAAAAAAAAAAAAAACTTCTATTTTTTATTTGAATTTCTAGTTGAACTATAGACTTAAAAAATATTATTATTTTATAATAGTCATTATAATTTAATTTCATGTGAAAGGAATAAACATCATGCATACTGATTAGAATGTAGTTTATCTAACCATCTAGTATTCTATTAAGATCATAATAGTTCAGATGTTGGATGTATTGCTCAAAAATAACATAATATTACAAATAACTTTTGTAATAACCAAAATATTTATCATTTTAATATTCTGTCTGATAATGTACTGGTGCGTTGTACCGTAATTAGTTTGGAAAATCGGTGTTATCTGGTTAAGCTTTCCATGGTCAAGGTTATTTATAATCACATTCTAGGATCTAGGTGTGGTCACACTCACTACCATGAAAGTTGATACACGACCATGTTCCTCTGGTTACGGTATGTTTCTTCAAAGACGGATCGGTGAATCAAGGGGACTGACCGGTGATTCATGGCGTTCTGAATTAATCGCATTGTCCGAAGTAAAAGGTAGCGGTATTCGACCGAAAAAGAAAGGTAAAAGATGCTAAATCAACCCAAATCATCTTACTATCCTCTGATTAAGAGACAAATTAGTTAGTTTAAGTATGTGAAACAGTTGCATTAATTAATAGTTAGTAGATTGTTATTTAATTTCAAGTTATTATTTCAAAATTGGCAATCTAACTACTATAAAGTTTAGCA
>JAUEKX010207507.1:0-22529 GCA_031834005.1 Dendronotus venustus
TTGTCGCTCATTGTCACACTTTTTATGGCTCATTGTCGGTCATTGTCACTCATTGTCGCTCATTGTCGCTCATTGTCGGTCATTGTCACACTTTTTATGGCTCATTGTCGCTCATTGTCGCTCATTGTCACTCATTGTCGCTCATTGTCGCTCATTGTCACTCATTGTCGCTCATTGTCGCTCATTGTGTGTTTTAGTGTAACCCCATAATCAAAACCTTTAAAACTTAAATAATAAGATGCATCATTATAATTATCATATTTATCTTATTTTCAAAATATTTAACTAAATCTAGAAAACATTGCAGTATTTTAATTGATTAATTGATTGATTAATTAATTAATGGATTTCCTTGGTTCTAAAGACTGTTTTAATTTTTGTTTTTGGATATATGCCTGGATAAATATTAGGATGTAATGTACATGGCCATTATCACAAAGTTAATGCTGGTATATTATAATGCTGCTAGTATATTATAAAATCTTTACTTTAACATCTCAAATATTGTATCATTTGGTACAAAGACAATAAGTTTAGCTATGTGTTTTACAATTCCCTCCACTTTTCTAATATCTTTGTTATGAATTGCTTGTGATTTTTTAGACAATATCTACGTGTTTGGATCAACAAAATGCATTCTTTATTGACACAGCAGACAATCTCTTTCATCTTTCAAGAAGCTTCTTAGTTAATGCAAGGTATATATTTATAATTGTATTTTCTCAACTCAATAAGTGTTGATTACAAAGCAGTATAATATTCATGAAATAATTAGAAACAATAATGTTTGTTATTGTTGCTATTGTTATTGTGTAATTATGTAATTATCAGGGTGACCACAGAGACTGGAAAACAGTTAAAAAAAACAGTTGAAAAACATCCTTTTTTTAAATTGGCCTGGAAAATGTCAAAAACCTTTTACAACTACATTTTTAATATTAATTACTAGACAATTACAAAGCAAGTCTAAAACACTAAAAAAAAGAAGATCAGAAAGAGAGTTTTTAGATAAATATTGAACTCTTTTATCTCTCTATTATCGATAATACATGCTTTAGTGTATGTCAAAACAACTGTAAATAAAATAATGTCCTCTCCTTTTTTTATTTGTCGATATAGTAGATTCACTTGTTTTTGTATTGAAAGAGATTCCTATACTGGAATTGAATATGTGATAATAATTTAATTTTAAAAAAATTATGGCTTAAATACTTTGAATATCCATTATTAGTAACATGGGCATTATAATTTGCCTTGATTATTTTACAAAGATAACAATGTGAAAATGGTTGCTGTTAAAGATCTAAACAAGCAAAACTTATGGAATTGTAAACAATAAAAGCTGCTATGAGTGCTAATATTTAAACATTTTATGAAAAAATATATAAGTGTATTGAAAGTTTTGACAAGACCTGTAATTAAAAAGAACTTGTTTATTATTAATAAAAAGCATTTATTATTAATAAAAAGTGCAATCCTTTGAAATCAAATGAAACAAAAAAAAAGGTAGAACAAATTATAGGGAGCTGGAAAACAAGTAAAATTTCAAATCCAAGGCAGGAGTACATAAGCCTAATTTAACCCAAAAGGCTGGAATTCATTCTCCTGGAAGGGGTACGATATTTTATTTCATTTGTTCATTTTAGGCTTCCAAACTTTTCTCTGCCAACAGCTGTTGATGTTTTATCTACTGGTACCTTCAACAGACTTCCAAAATGTATAAAGGTATTTGATTTTATATCCTGTAAATCTTATTTCATTATTTTGTTGGACGATATTTTTTTTTTTTTTGTTATGTGGTACAGTAGTTAAGATACTCTCTTAAGATACTAGCTATGAAACGAAGGATACGAAGGGTTTGAATCCCCAGTCTGATTCATGTAAGGAGTGAGAATAACATCTGGATAATGACATGTCACATGATCCTCCCATCAACCCAACGATCTATACTTTCAGAGGTCGGTAAGCTATGCACTGAATATCCTAGCTTGTTAGGACCCATTCCTGCATTTGGCGAGTTTAACTTACTTATTATATTTTATTATATGCCAACAACTCTAAATCGTAAATAACTATTTGGAAATAATTTTTCATATTAGACTAAAATTGTTCCAGATGATTCAATATCAACATCAGATAAAAATCGTATTCTCAAACATTTAAATGAAGCCATTCAGCATCGTTTAGTTGGTAGTAAAATCCCACCTGAATACAATGGTATCAAAATAGGTAAATTAATTTTTTCTTTTGTTGTTTATGAAAGCATGAAATGTATGCATGTGTATGAAGCATAGTTAAATAAAATCAAGCAAGAATGTCTTTTTTTCAGGTGATGGAAAACTTGCTCTAAGAGTTGATCATGAGTTTGAGGTATACCATTGTTTACAAGAGAAACCACTAACACTTTTTTTTACTTAAAACGCAGACTTTCAACATGCCAGAGAATATTATTTTGCTTTAAAAGATGTTTGAAATTCAAGTTATCAAGATGAAAGAAAAATTTGCCATTGTAGTATTTCTTAAAATTTTAAGTAGATATATATATATAAATTTAAGTTTTAAAAAAATTATCAAGAGTATTTTTTTTACTAGCTTTCCCTTTTGAGTTTTTCTTTTTTCTCCACTTTTCTTTATTGCATTATATTTATTTTCTTACTTTTTTAGGCAGTTTTGATGTTGATGGGTGACGGAAGTGATATCCCGTGGAGATTACTTCATATTGAATTCTTTATGGAAGATTATGAAACTGGAGGTGCATTTTTACTATTATTCTCGACATAAGTTTATTTTTCTTTTAGTGGAAAAATTTTAATGTGAAAATCTTTTTATTCAGATGGCAGATCATTGGTTCATGGAATGCAAGTAAGTTTAATTTTGATATTGTAGAAGATATTGTACTGTATTGTAATTCCTTACGATAATATTGAAAGAATTATGTTCTATCATAGTGCTTATATTTATTTTTTAGGTGCATTACATACACCAAATTGTACAATCTCGATTGATGGTTCAAGAGGAACCTCTAAATGATCTTTACACAACATTACGTATCTTTTCACCATCATTGATTTCAATTTTTAAAAGTTTAAAATAGTTTTGCTTTTTAATCAGATCTACGTAATCTATTTATGGAACTTTCAACTCTATATTACAAAATAAGTTGTGTGTTTTAGAGGTTAGCTTTTATTCCTATATTCGATTTACTTGATAAAACGCTGCAAAATTTCAACTCATTTTGCTTATTAATTTTTATTCACTCTTAACTGAATATACTATAGATAACTTTTGTTTATCATTGCAATTGGAAGTTTTACATACACAGGTATGTCTAAACATTTTATAAATATATTTACCATGTTACGATGTACTATCAGTCAATACAGCATGGTTGACATAATTTCAAATCGACCTCTATAAAATAATAACTATATGTGATTCTTTTAAAAGCGCACTCAACGAAATAATAATGATATGGATTGATTTTAGAGCAAACGTTTGATTAACACACGATGGGGAGAATATGTCAAAGTCGAAGGTTACATTCCTGCTGATAAACTCGTCCTTTCTTTTTGCAGGTATTGTTTATGTGAATATATAAATAAATAATGTTTATCATAAGTAAAGAAAACCGAAAGTTAATTTAATTTTTACATTATTTAGATCCTCCAGTAGACACCAAAGAACTGGTAAGCAAAATTTATACTTTCTTCCTATACTGGAATTGAATATGTGATAATAATTTAATTTAAAAAAAATTATGGCTTAAATACTTTGAATATCCATTATTAGTAACATGGGCATTATAATTTGCCTTGATTATTTTACAAAATAATAGCAAAGCAAATGTAAACAATGATATAAAAAAACATCTATTATAAAAGAATTCAATAAGATTTTGACAAAGATTTTTTCAAACGTTTTACAATTTCCCTTGTATTGGAGCAGTATTTTTAAAGTTCAAATATTTAATGTTTATTAATGAATTCAATATTATCTTTTTGTGTACAGAAACAAATCCTCCAGCAATCGTCATAATTCTTTCTAAGGATAAAAAGCAATCTTTGGTGATGAAACATATGCCCCCACTGGAGAACCTCAACCCTTCTTTTACAAATAATGGCATTTACTTATCTCCCAAATGTCTATCCATTGAAAAGATTTTTGCTACTGCTGTTCGATCGTTTGCCATATCTCAGTTAAGAGGGCTGTTAGCAAAGTTGAGCGAAGATTTGTATTTTAAAGATAATACAGAGTTAGACGAAGACCTACCCTGTTTGAAATTTCAACCGTTCCATGGATGCACAACAAATGAACTTGTTTCAATTTCTATTGATGCACGTTCTGGATTTATGATCCTGAATGTTGGAATTAAAACCATTAGTAAGCCTGTTATTCATCCTGCTTTCTTTTGTCGAATTGAACTATGTTTATCAAGTTGAATTCATAAAATTGGACTTCTTTACTTTTACAGAGGGAAGCAAAATCCAACAGTTGCAAGGGTATCTTAGACAAGATTTGACTAAATTTATGGAAGAGTTTCACGAATTAAGGTAATAAAAATGAAAATTAATTATTTCGTTTTCTATACTATGTATCTATTAATACGAAATCACGACAAAAAAGCTTTGGATTGTGAAATTCAATAAAATAGATCCATAAACAAATGATATAAGGAAATTCCAATACTTTAACTTTCATTTTTTTAGATGTCAGCTGTTCATAGAGAAGAGTCGCTCTTCAGTGTTTCTTCAACCTGTTATTATCTTTGAAGAATTTCCTTTGAAAAACTGCAATATTCAATCACTTGCAGAGTTGCCAAAAAATAAATTGTTCTTGCAATTTAAACGTCATCTGGAATATTTCTTGGTAGAATTATTATTTTACTTTCATAGCTGAATGCTTAATAGAATTAAAATCATTTTTATGTTTTCATGTATTTATTTATTTTATGGTGGAAATGCAATTGTAATCCATATCTATTGATTTTTTTAACAGGTATTGACAATTGACATCGATAAAACTAGTAGTTTTAAACCTATTAGAGATGGTTATTATCTTCTTCAAATTATTGACAACCCAGACCAATCCATTAACGATTCAGCGAACAGTAGTATCTACGAAAATATGGAAAATATTAAGATTGCAAACTACTTTCGTTTGAATGTACCTACCATGTTGAATCAACAAATTATTCAAAAGAAAGTTCAAGAAGCTGTTGAGGTCGAAGATTACACGTTACAAAAACGAAGGGTTTGTTATTTATTATTTTTTAAATCACCTAACCAATTATAGTTTTATCATTTATGTTGTTCACGAAATTAATGTTTTTTCTCGTTCTTCCACTTACAGATAAAACTCAAAGGCCGGTTAAATGATAAACGTGTAAAACAAGAAACGAATGAGGCTGCTAAACCTTCCACCCATTCTGCAGAACCAAAAGAATTAACAATGTTGAACAATGTTTTATCATCGGTTGTTTTGAAAAGTGCTCAAAGAATACCGTTTATTGAGCTCAGCAAACAGGTATTTAATTGATGTGTATAACGTTGAATTATATATACTTACAGTGTAAGTAGTGATTTAATTGTTCATTTGAAGAACTGGCGTGATTGTGGTAAAATAAAATCCCTAGTTATGCTATTTTTATGGATGTTACATATGCTATTAGTGTATATCACTTTTCAAGTTAATATCTTGCTAGGGGAACTCTGTTCTTTATATCCATACATTATTTTATATTTGTGTTGTGTTGATATTCTGAATTGGTAGTGCATCCTTTTCATATTATTTGTAACATTTTCTGTATAAATAGATATATAAATAAGTTTGCAATTTAACATAGCAGTGCTGTATCATCAACAAAGGGAAAAGACATGACATTACCAGGGATACCATTATATTATATAATTTTCTTCCGCATCAACTCAGGCAATAAAATATATGTAGAAATATCAAAATTACGAAACCTTTTTTAAACTTAAAAAAAATGATAACAATGCGAGATTGTTTTTGATTATTCTATCATAATATTCGCAACCCTATTGAAGCTAAACACTTTTTATTTTATCAAATAAAATACTATATCCTTGATAATAAAACTTAGCAAAATAATAAACTAAATTATTCAATATAGACTATGCAGGGCCCATGCCGTAGCGTGCTATGCTTAATCAGCTTCGATCACACGCACTATATCTTTGTAGTAACGATTTGGGGTTGGTTCCCACTCATTGTAAACATTTTCTCGAAAGAGCTCTTTATTTCAAAATTAATATTTCTACAAAACACCCTAAACGCTGTCGGAAATGCAATTTTGTCATGTTAAACTATTTTTAATTTATAAAAGCTTTTATTTTAACCTGATTAAAAATGTTTCACGTTGTTATTTTTAGTTCATGGCTGTTGGCTTCATTTTTAATGGTGTATCTACTGGTCCAAGTGACACGCAAAATGTGTTGATACTTGATTTACCATGTCCTGTTGGATGTAAACAATCTTCCTTCAGGAAGTTCAAGGAGCAATTGTTGGATTGTAATATGCATCTTGATGTTGAACTCTCGAAGTGGATACTTACCTATTCTTTCAAAAAGCCAACTATTGAGAGTTGTATATATATTCGACACAAGGGCGTCAGGTTCGAGTATTCAACAAAATGTGAAGATAAAGAAAAAAAAGACACCTTTTTAACTGATCGTATTTTGTTAGATTTGAAAGGCTTGTTCAAACTTTATCAACATGCTTTAACTGTAGATGGCACTCTGAAAGGTACGTTATCTGTTTTGTACTCATTGATAATTCTTAATAACTAAATTGCTAAATTAATAAGTAACACAACAATTTTTATATATGTAATCAAAAAATTTTATTGTTAGGTTTAAACTCTTCCGTCTCCATGAATACATTTGTTTTCAAATCATATGACATGAAATCACTTGTGTTTACATATTCGAGATCACAAGATTACGAGGTTTGTATAATTAATTGCATTATTATACTGAGTATGGAGGTGAAGTATTTGTCTCTAACTAATTTCATGTTTCCTATCATGAAGATGTGTAGATACGAAATTACTAAATACACTGCAATGTTACGCAAACATTGATAAAAATGTAATGAGAACAGTAAGTAATACTTGTTATGTAATATTCAGGAAAATTTGAATAATTGTAAAGCATAACGATCTACTTGTGATATTCTTCTTCGTCATAGGTGACAATTTCGTATGATCCAAAGAAAGAGTATTTGATTTCTTCTCGAAATAATGGTATGACAAAAGAAAAACCTCCTCGCCACTTGACACAACTTGAACGTGAATTCAACTCGCATGGAAACTTGCATTTTATTCTAAAGGTTTGATCAATAATTGTACAGTGTGTTATCATGTTATATTTTCTTGTTGTTGCATAAAATTCTAAATTAATGAGTAGTAAGTAAGTTAAGTTACAAGAATTCTGTGAAATATTTACGTTTTTCGAGGAAAGACTTGCTAGCATGTATAATAATAAATGGTTTTGTTTTCTTAAGCTAGGTAACCCCTGTCTCTTAAGAAATCTAATGGTTATAGCTTCATGTTGGGCTGAAACTTAAGGATAGGGTTAGTTTTCGCCCCGACTGTAATAGGTCCCTTACTTTTGATTAAATTGCTGGGAATATTCATTTGAAAACGAATATAATAATTTCCGTTCTGTTGTGTTGTAGATTATCCATGACACTTACGCACCGTTGAAAGCGATATCGAAAGTAGCTTTGCTTCCTGGACTTGCCATATCTAATGTAAGTTGGCTTCTTTTGCTAATTCTCTCAAACACCCAATACAAAAGGTGATATTAAAACAATCTGGTTAGTATTTTACATATTCAGATAAATTGTGTTTTGTTTTATATTGCAGAGAGTGTTATCAGTGGTTAACAATTTTACGGTGATTGCACATTCATCGACGCATATTATCATGACCTATCGTCATCTGTATCTTTTCCATTTGTTTATTCATTCGTGTATTTACTTTAATTAAATGTTTTAATAATCATTGTTTAATTTATTTTTTTGTACTCAATAATAAATCAATATGAATAAACTTGTCACATCTCAGTAGAAACGTTTTCTTTAACTTTAACGTTAACAGATACGCATTAGATATTTATCTAATGGAAACCTCTGTATTGATCAAAGGTATGTATCTTTATAATTTAAATGCCATTCAGAAAAATGATCACAGATAATTTTGCGCATGCTTTACACATTATGTTTATAATGTTTCTCATAACTTGATTTGTAATCGTTTTAGATGGTACATTGTATTTGACAGACACAACTAAAGCTATGAGAGGTTTTACTTCAATAACACAGTTAATGGTAAATCATTTTTATCTTATGAGCACGTGGTAAAATATATTCTCCGTTCTATAAACGTAACGGTCATCCGAGCCTTATGGTTTGTAAAAATGGAGCTATTTTTAAACCAAAAGGTGTTGTTAACAGTTGCTTTATAGAGAAAATAAAATATTATAAAAGATCTTTTGATGTATTTCAATATGGTACTTATCAAATTCATCATTTTCAATATATATACTTAATTTAGTTGGAAAACTATTTTTGTAATTTTAGTCATTTCTTCAATTGTTTGCTGATAAATATCCTGGTAGTCAAACAGGTCTCGATTATCCAGTCACTCCTGGAGGAATGGAACTTGATCAACAAACAGACCGTAAGCATTTTCCAATTGTTTCAACTTTTATAATGCAAAATATTAACTTTACTTTACTTATAACCCCTTTAACAGTATTTTTACCATATAACTTTCCCAGTCAGTGTGACCAGTGTATAATAACTAAATCTATTTAAAAGCATTTACAAAGGTAAGACTGTATAATCAATATAAACATGAAAATGTTACAGATTTGAAGATAAAAATTAGAACTTGAGAATTGTATTTTTTCTATCGAATAGATTTTTCTTCTGGTCATGACAATATTTCTTATAAAGATCGTGCGATGAAATCACCAGCAGTTGTTATTTCATCACCTCAACCTTACAATCAGTATCCAACCCCAAGTCCTGGAAATCCAGCTTCTGTTCCTTCACCTGGTAAGTATTTTGCAAGAAGAAAAGAAATTCATGATTTTTTTAATTGTGTTGTAAATAATGACCATTTCAGATTTAATGGTCATTTAAGATCAGCTAGAGTCATGAAATTCCTGGGTAAAATATACCGCTAATTTGAAATCATGCACTTCTATTATCTACATGGGTTGATTATTTAATTTCGTTATTCGGAGCGCAGTGGGAAGTAATAGATTACATTATAATATTACGTTTAGTCATATTATAATGTAATAAGTAATAAGTGATTACTTATTATGTTTCATGTTTTTCATAGGAACGTTTTTACAGCCGTCGCCAGCACCAGCAATTGCAATGTCACCAAGTACATGGCCAGGTTCACCTCCACTTGTACAAGGATCGCCACATCCTGTAAAACAAAGGTAAATTTCATTTAAATTAAAGAAATATGTAGGTGTGTTTGGATCTTGATTCGAACTAAGTTGTTACTTCATGGTCATATTTTAAAATAATGTTCAAGAATGAAATTAACGCGAAAGTTGTAGTAATATTATTTAGCATAATTTAAGCTAAATAGAAATTAACGGCAATTTACATAGCACGCTGAATTCAAAATGGTGTAGAATTGTATAGATTCGTTTGATTAGTGTATACTAATTTACTAAAATGCAACTTATTATCTTATTGCAAAATGACGTGGCTCCTTTTAATTTTGTATTCTTCAGTACATCGACACCACAATCGCGGATGTTGTTATCTAGTATTAATGTTAGTCACGCATATGCTCCTGTCTTGTTAACACACGCCAGTTTTGAAATGCTTCTTAAACCTGCAGAAAACACAACTGCCCACCAGAATGCTCATTGTTTATGTCCATTAGAAAAGTTCTTCGGATCAATACATATTCGCTCACATCTTATGCGAGTTCTACGTACTGATGATACAGTAAGTCATTACATTTAAGACAAAATCTTGCGTATGAAACTTATAGAGCTTACTCTATATTCTTTTTCTCTGTAACTTTTACTTACTTTACATTCCAAATACCTTTTCCAATAAATTAGTACTTTCTGAAGTGAGATATTAATAAAAGAAAATTCCTTTCATACAGTTAAAACATGAGAAATCGGAGAATAATGGAGTCATTGTATTTTCTTCGTGTGCCGGTAAAAATGGACCTGAGAATGGTTTACAATACAGTGTGAGCTTAAGTCAATCATCCATGGATTGTCTTGTTCTTCGTGTTACTCCAATGAAAGGACATGGTGAGTGTTTTGTTTTGCAACATATTAAACCTTCTATTTTTCCTTTAAATTCTTTTGCAATCTTTCTATTTTAGATATGGATTTCTATAAATATGTAAATATAAACATTGGTACTTGTTGCTCGGGTAATTTTTCTTATTTTAATATATTTGATATCGTGAATAAATGATTGAAATACGTTTCATTTTTAGAAGGTACGTGGCAATCAGAAGACCTTACTATTCTTGAACAGTATTTTGACCACAAGGTATATACATACTTACTGTTCCCATACACTTTTTTTCAATTTAATTCTTCTTCAATTGTGTTTAGTGGGTTGAATTGTGCTTGTTTTACCACGAAAAATGAGAGCAATTTTTTTTTCCTCAGATCGCCTGTGCTCCCTTCAAAGTAAACGCACTCACTTCGTTTGCTCGTATACTCGGTGCACAAACAAGAACATTAAAAGATTTCATGAAAGTTTTCAAATTAGAAATGGTAAGTTATTTTTATGAGGATGAAATCTTTTTATTTGTTTCGATTTTTGTTGCCGCATAGTCACAGGACCCATGGAAGAACAGAAATTTTGTAGATATGTATATATTTTACTTATTTTTGAATGGTTTTATCCTGTATAAAGTATTCGTGAATAATAATAAATAGTCAAACTAGAAAAGCATTGAAACCTTTTTCAGATGGTCAACCTACGATCGTGATGGTCCTATATCTATTATATAATATAGCATGTTTCATTTTGTTTTTAATGATTGCAACGTTGTAGAGATGTGGAGTGTTGGGCCTACTCCTACTACGAGACTTGAGCATCGTGTAATAATGCACGAAAGTTTAAAGTGAATTTGATCAAATCATTTTTATAAAATTTTGCATGGTGGCTAATTAGAAATGCTTAATAAGCTGATGGTGTTTTATTGACACGTGTCACTTATATGCCGAATTTATCCCCAAAAAAGTAAGAGAAACGCTTGTTAGAAGTGTCTATAAATTACCTTTAAGAATTATCTTTCAGTATCTGCGCTCAAAGACATATTTTAAGAGTATTTTCTTTTTATATTTTTTTGCAGCAAAGTAATTGGACAGGATTCAACTATCGTGTAGAAGTACTTCTTACTATCCCTCCTCCAATCGTGCTACCTGGTACGCCAGCTGTTGTTCTGAAGACTAAAAATTTACTATTTGTAAGTTGCTTTTTTGCATATCGTTTATTCCTAACATTGAATATTACAAGCTGCCATTTTTTGCTGAATTTAAATGTTTCTTGTTAAAATGTTTTTTTAACAAATAATAAATGCTGAAATTTAGTAGAAATAAAAAAAAATAAAGAAATACCAGCACCAACATAGAATATGCCATACCCTGGCCATAGAAGCAGACATGGTATTTCGGCTCCTAAATGTTGGAGTATAAACAATTCTATTTTTATGTACTCTTGTTGTTGCTCTTAGTTACAACTAACAGATATACAAAATGAGAAGAATACAGTGGTGATCACGCTTGTTCATGAGATGAAGAGTAACCTTGTACATGCATTAGAATATGTCCAACTAAAGAACTTACCACCCGAACCACAATCATGGGCTTCTCGTGCAAGAGCTCAAGTCATGCTTTTCCTTAGCAAAATTCACGAACACATAGTACAGAAAGGTAATTAGTATAAGTATTTACATGAATCTGCGTGCATTTTATAAGACAATCGAGTTTTTTAATCGGGCTGAATTGTTCTTAACCAGTATTTTTTACAGAACGAAAAGGGCTGTAGAAAACTAAATTTACGCTGTAAAGCTTTAATCATCAATGAGCTAGAAAATAGCTTGTTGGGTCAATGAATAAAATTGTTGCTAGTATTTTGGGAAGAAATCGTATCCATAGACTATTTTTTTTTAGTTTTTAAATTTTCAGTAAAATGTCTAATATCAAAGTTCTTGAATATTTCAATGA
This sequence comes from Dendronotus venustus, assembly GCA_031834005.1. Lineage (NCBI taxonomy): Eukaryota > Metazoa > Mollusca > Gastropoda > Nudibranchia > Dendronotidae > Dendronotus > Dendronotus venustus. The sequence goes on from JAUEKX010207507.1 coordinate 12,261, forward strand.
TTGTAGTAATTTTATCCTCAATTTTGTTTTTAGATGCTCCCATTTTCTTTGCTGTTTACTATTTGGTGAAGAGATTTCAATTTAAGGAACAATGAAGCGCATATGATTTGTTGCTATAGCATTTCTTAGTTATATTCACCTTTTTGTATATTGATATTTTTTATATTTCCATTAAGCATAATGCCTAGTACTCTTACCTTTTTGAGTGACTACAAAACTTTTCAAATTTGAAACTAAAGGTTAAGGAAAAACCAAACTGAAATCGAAGAGTCGAGTATGGAAGAGTGTTATTTATAAAAACAATTGTATTTGCACATGAATACGCTTTCATATAAGATATTTTGATAGAAAAAAAATTAATGTAAAGGTTTCTACCACAACATATTTTCCCATATGTTCACTTTGTAAACACCTAATCTACGCAATTTATGGTGTCGATATATGCTCGTTAAATATGCTTTAAATAAAAAGTACTTAATCACTTTTTGTATGTTTCTTTATTAATATTATTCTTTCTTTTGAAATAAAAGTATTTGAAAGAATAATGAAAATTGTTCTGAATTTACCGTATTCTCTCTGTTCACCCCTCTCCAATAAGCGCCCCCTCTCCTGCGTCCAAAAAAATTTGTAAGCGTTTCTCTCTAATAAGCGCCCGGTCGGTAATTAGACGAAAAACGATAACTATATACAAAATTGAAAGGAAAGACTGTAATTTTAAAACATCTAAATGATAGCTATGTAAAAGTATAATTCAATCGTTAGTTTAGAAAAATGTTCCTTTCTTAATTCCTGACATTTTTATGTTCGTATGTTTTGCTTTCAAGATTTTTTTTTATAAGCACCCCTCTCCAAGCACCCAGCCGCTTAATTGAGAGAATAAGGTATTTACTTTTTGCATTTTGCGGTTCAAATCTGATTAAATTTAATTCTTCAATATGATTAACACAATTAAACATAAGAAATTTTAAAAAATATATATATATAGCAAGCTGTTTATCTACTTTCGATTAAGTTTCAAAATAATAAGTTGTATTTAACCAAATATTTTAACCATTTAAGTGCCAAATTTGAGTAGAATAATTTCCGGTTTGTGCATCGGATTTTGTTGCAACAAACCAGATGAATATTTGAATTTTTTGTTCAGTGAAAACGAAATTTGGCTGTTATTTAAAAGGTTAACCTGATATGAGCTCTTATTCTTAGAGGAAAAAAAAGAAAAAGAAAAAAAAGGGTCGTTCATCGTGACAATCAAATTTATTGGGGATTATTTTTAATTCCTTTATTACCGGTTAATTCCGTACCAAATTTAAGATTTAAATACCAAACTTTAGATAAGACCGGAGGATTACGTCAGTCTACATATTAATTCATCAAAAAAGCCCGGGCTTTATAAGGTTACGGATTTAAGAGTTTTAGAGAACTGAGAACTCAATATCACGAAAAGGAGGCTAGGGACGGAGTTATAATCAGTATTGCAATAAATACTTTCTTACGCAAAAATTCCTAAAAAAAATGAAATTATCCACATACAAAATAATCCAAAGTTTTAAAACATCAATTTCCTTTTTTAGAGGAGATACGAAAGAAGAATATAAATAGTTGAACTCGTGTAATTCGAACTCCTATAATTCAAAAGATCATTTAAATCGAACAGATTTTTCGATACCTTCAGAGTTTACTAGTAAACATTGGAACTCCTATAATTCTCGTGTAACTCGAACAAATTTTGAGACCCCTAGAGGATTCGAATTACATGAGTTCAACTGTACAAAATTGTTTTTAGTTAAAAAAAAACCCTTAAAATTTTTGTCCTTCACTTATTGCTGTTTCATCAAAATCAAAAGAGTTTTCGAACGCGCAACGTAACGGGAACATCAACGTCTTATCAAATATATAACTTAACTAATGTATTTTGAAAAATATCGAATCACCCATGCAATGGCACACTCTTTATTAGAGAAGATTGTGCATATTTATTTGATTAGAATTTTTTTAAATAAGCAACTGACAAAAATAAAAAATTATTCTTCACTAGGTTCACTGTTCTCAAGACAATTAATTTCACACAAGAACGATTTTATATTGTTTGAACGTTATAGTTGCCGTTATCATCGTACTTTCAGAAACTCGTTCAAAAAACACATTCGGAACGCAGTTAAAAGACAGTATGGTTCCATAACCAACTTTTTAATCGTTGGAAACCTTCAATGAGAATATTGTTTGTTAATTGGACGTAATACACTAATATGGAATGTAAATGTTTGACTTAAAAAAAACGATTATTATTATTGGAAACGAAATATAATTTTCCTTTATATCCTTTATATTTCGGATTATAACATATGCTCCAGATATGGCTGCAGGCAAGAAAGCCCCCAGATGTACACATTATTAAACAAGAGGGGTAAGAATATTCTTCAGCATGTAATGTTGTTGTTGCTGTTGTGCCGTTGAAACATTTTAACAACGAAATTCAAACATCCATGTAGCAGGCTGTTAAATTAATCTTGCAGTAGTAATAAACCCATAAGAACATTTTCGTGAACTTTAGCTCTTATGTGAATTCTTGAGAAGGTAATAAGTCTATAAAAACATGTCCATCAGCTTGAATCCGAGCTTTTCTCGTCTGTCTTATTGTAGTGGCGATATTCGGGTTTGAGTTCGTATGTATTCTTGTGTGGGTTCTTGAGGTTGTAGTTGCATACATCTCGTAAGATACTTTTCAAATGTGTCTAGAAATGAGATGATGAGAGAGATTTTGTAGAAAAAAACGGTCATGAGATTTTGGATCAGTAAAAGAAATGTGTAAAGAAGAACATACGACAGGTTGTTGTGTAATATTGATGAGATCTTTCAACGTGTAATATTGATGTTTTTCGAAAGCTGAAAAAATTGTCTCCAACACAACATCTCGCTCACTGCGCACACGTTTGTCTGTCGTTTTCTTCTTCTCTGGCTCATTCTGAAAAAAAGGCGAGAAAATTAAAGTTTGTTGACAGGAGAGTTGATTGTATAGAGAACATTTTGTAAAAGTCATCCTAAGAAAGCCAAATAAAGCTCTAAATTTTATTTCTTCTTAGTTTGAAGATAAAAAGAACGAACTAATGGAATGATATATTTTTACGAAAATGAAAAAAACGAAATTGGGAAAATTAATGTGAGCTTACAAGTGACACGTGTTCACTGATAGGTTTGAATGTTTTCACTTTCTCTTTCATAATTACAGTCGTTCGTTTTGGTTGCAATGCACGTTTTATGTCTGTCCTGAAAATAAAATGATAATAAAAAAATCTATATGATTCTGTTCTAAAATAAAAAAGATAACTATATAGCCAGACTACTGCTTAAAGACCAGTATGCAAGATTTCGAAGTTATTGCTACCACTGTGGATTTTGGTTAGACTTTCGAAGTTATTGTCATCATGTTGTAATTTAGTTAGACTACATAGAACTATAGGAAGTAGATAGAATTTTAGTTTAATATATATTCCGTATTAATTTCCCGGACAGAACTCTTAAGACCTTTTTTGTGGTAATAGGTACACTGTATTGGCATTCTATACTGGCTGAAAACCTACTGGACAATAAAATTTATAATGGCTTAATTGCGAGATTTTCTTTGACCTTTGATTCCGAGATTAATATTTAGACGATCACTGAAAAAATCACGGAGGTGAGCCTTAAGGGGAATACGCAGAAAATATTCAGACGATTTTCCGTTAACATTTTGGGAGGCGAAGTAATGCAGTAAATTTCTAATTCTAATTGAAATTCTAAAGAAATATATTTTGCCAATAACCACCAAATCCGTCCAAATCTTTGTTGCCGCCAAATTTTCTACTCTTTTGGGAATTAAAAAAGTACAAAAGTAAAAACTCTTACATTTTCATTTTCATATAGGTTGTGCTTTGTATCGGTCGACAGTCGACACGTTTCGCTATTGCTCCTTCGAAAGCTATTTTATCACGTGCTAGAAAATGAAAAATAAGAAATTAATAAGAAAATGAAAACGAGGAGTCGGGAATTCGAGAATCGTATATTTTATGTTATAAATTTCATAAATGCGAGTGCTGCCATGTTATATTATTTATTAAAAAGTAAGAAGAATTTTTTTTTTTAACTGAAGTTGCAAAATTTGAAAATAAATTTTAGTTATAGTTATAATAAAAAAGAATCTGTGAAAAAAGAAATCTGGCACAAAATATTAAAACAAATTGAACGAAAACAGAATTTTCTAATACATACTAGTTTCACTTGATTCGTCTTCATCTAAATTAAAAAGAATGTTAATTAAATTAAATTAATTATGTAACCAGCGTCCCCACAAGTAATACCATTTTAAACGTCTCGCTTGCCGGGCCAAAGCCCGAGCCTGTATGATAATAGGCAATAAACATTCACTTCATTAAATGTGTTTTTTAGTTTTGTTGGCGTCAAAGAACTCAGAAGCCATGGTTGTATCTACACATTTTGTAAATTGTCTAATAATAGGACAGCTTTAACGTCAATAAAAACGCTTACAAACGTCCATAAAACGTCCTAATAAAAAACAATCAAGAAAACGACAATTGTAATAAGTCTAATAATATCTTTATTAATTAGGAAAATCTTTAAGAAATATATTTTGTATCAACTTCTATTTATGTGTCACTTAAATGCTCAATAAAATAATATCTCTGATTATTTTTTAAAAAAGATGCTTTCTAAAAATCATAAAACTCTTGAGTTTTTGACATACAAAACAGAGAAGCAACAGGCAAAATATTGTTCAGTTTCAATTATGATTTTGGTATCGGATAATAATAGGTAGTACTATACTATATCTTAATTAAACAACTAAAAGTTGAATCTTTTCTTGCAGGTAGTTTTTGGATCTGTTGTAGAAACCTTCCAAAACTTTTTTTTCAGAATAATATAAGAAAAAAGCTTTTAGCTAGAGTAAAACAGTGCCTTTATAACAACCCACACTTGGTTCTTTCAGATTCGCCACAGTTTCCTATTTTATTCTGTATTATTTGAGTGCATAACCCTGCAGACACAACCAGATACAGACAAACCAATGTACAGCCTTATTACGATATAGATAATCTCGTGTGCAGCAACCCTTAAACATCAATAGTTACAACATAAGGTAGATTATGAAGTGTCACAAAAGAAAACAAAAGCACTCTGGCAAAAACGAGAATGCGTGTCTGAGAAAAAGCCTGCGTTTACGAAAATAAAAAATTTCTTTTACACAACAATCTTTATTTCACTAAGAAGAAAACCTCAAATTACGAAATATCGTTTTAAAATTTAATAAGCAAGTTCGAAATGTTCCTCTGAAAAATTCTGTAACGGAATAAGTGATTAAATTTGTAAAAGTAATTAAACATTTCCCCCAGCTTTTAAGGTATAAGCACGCATTTAGAATACCTAGCTACATAATGCTCATTGTATAGTATTCTACAACACCTACCTGGAGGTGTTTCCGAGAAAACGCCCATACTTTGTCGTAAATCGGACATGACAAACTTATGTTTCTCCGGTATGTCTCCGCTTTCACCAAGCTTGGTAAGGGCTGGTGCCAAATGGAATGAAACGTTGTTAGGACCTGAATTTCTGTAACAAAAAGTAAATAATATTATAATAATTTTAATAATAAACTCAACCAATTATTGAAAGTGACTTCCAATTATTCAACGAGACAACGTTAGCAATTTTAGCGGTAAAAAACGCTACTATATATATATATATGAAGAAAGAGGTTTTCAAACTCACTTTGGTATGCGAAGGCTACCCACAATCCCTGATCCATCAGCTTTATTCCAAACATCTGCTAAATATTTTGGTACCTATATAGTATATAATTATAGTAAATTTTTAAACCTATATTATGTAATGAATATGTTTATATTAAATTGAAAAATCTTCCATTGTTATATTATATTGCAACCTATTTAATAAAAACGATTAGCATAACCCCAAGAGACCAACAAAGAAGATTTCATATAAAATAGTTTTTGAGAGTAGGTAGAGCCTATGTGGACAATTTATTAGATCTGATTTTAGTCTAACCAGTAACAAGAGTAAAGAAAATGGTTTCACTTATAAACTGGATAAGAATTATATATAATTCTATTAAATTACTTACCTTGACAAGCCAAACATTTTGCCCAGCTCTGGTACAATCTACTTTTGTAGTTGATCCTGATGAAGCACCTGTAGGAGTATTTGATGTCATTTTGTATCACTTTTCTTAAATTTGAGTTGTAACTTTACAGCTTTCTGCTTATTTTAGCTTAATTGATTTCTGTAAAAGAAAAAAAAAATTTAATTCCAGGTACCATTTATCTAATAAGATTATATTTTTTGTCAGTAGAGAAAGACACATACATACTTAGTCAATCTTTATTAGAGAAATAATCAATAATCAAGTTAGCTTTCATAAGCTCAAATCTTATTTGCCCACAAAAGTAACTCTAGAGAGTGCAAAACCACTTTTAATACTCTGGAATTTATCTTATTAACAGGCATCATTCAAAACAAGTGATCTATGGGCTTAATACCAGTGAACCACTATAAACACTGGTTTACTCAATCAATTAAGATTGAGGTATTTTAAAACTAAAGGTTAGATTATTTTTATATTGCTTTTTAACTTTTTAAATTTTATGGGTTTGTGTAAAAATGTTTTCTATAAAAATGCTATTGTATTTCAATGTAGAAAACATCAGATGACTTTATAACATTTCAACTTTTACACAATTAGTTACCAGGTTTAAGAGTTAAAAAACTTAGAACTGTAATCTTTATATAATATATATATTTATTACATGCATATTTTTAAAAATATTTATTGAGGCCAGATCATTCAAATCTCAAAGACCACAATAGCTTTTGGATTCCGACACGTTTCTTTTGACAAGCTTACGGCTAGAATAAATACAAAGAAAAACTGACTAAAATAATTACTCAAAACCACTGAAAGGAGAACATATGGCACAAGACGAAACGAGTAATGTATAGAAAAACTAAGAACAGAAATGTGGAAAAACAAATGTGCCATAGTAAAAACCTCTAGGACTAATGCCAAAATATACTAAAATAATATACGAAAAATAAATACTCACTAAATCGCTGTAGTAAAAACGCCACCAAGGTACCTTCTAAACACTCGTCACTCAGCATATACACACACACACAAGTCTCATAGAACGCCTGTTTATATAAAAAATTTATTTGACATCTTTTAACTCCTATTATTAATTAAAATAATATTTTAATCATTATATATATGAACTTTTTGATGGTTTCATAGACAAATCAAATTGTTTTAGTAATTCGTCTAACCTCAAAATAAATCTCAGACTTATATACGGGTCTAAAACCCAAAATCAATTAAACCGTTGCGATTTCATTCACTTGTTATTTTTTTCTAACATCACTTCTAACAACTATATATCTTTTTATGCGAGGTCATTTCAGCTTCAGACACATACAGACATAAATTATAATACAATATATATATATTATATATAATATAATACATATAATATATATAATATAACATAATATAGTTATTTTACTCTGATTTAAACTTCTTTGGTCTTCTTCATCAAATAAAATAATCAGATTTTCCTTTCCATGTTAACTTTACTGAAGTCGTCATTTTTAAGAAGGAAAGAGAAAACATGTTTTTGAAATTTCTTTTTATTACTTTCATGCAAACATTTTCTCAATACCTAGAAATATATTTGTATACTTCTAATTTATGCTAGTTTTTTCATAAACATAACTTAATTATAACTACACTCTAAGTGGCTATTCCATAAAAGAATCTGTTGTGATTGGTTATAATTGTTGAAGATAAGAGAAAACATGGCTATCAATAAATAATTTAAAAGTGTAGTGTTTTTATCACACGAGTCATTACATTAAAACAACAAAGGCTACAACATTATTTCATGCACCATTTTTGTTTATTTTTTGCACTCGAAACTACATGGAGACTGGAAACAACATTGTTACGTTTAAAAGAAATTCAGCTATTCATTATTTTGAAAGACTCTAGAAATATTGAATGTAATCCACATGTAGAGTGCCTATTATTATTCCATTTAATATATATATCCATACAGGGGGTGTGGACAAACTTTTCCAAGGGGTATAAAGATATAAAAATTCCAGGAGAATAGGTGGTTTCTTTTCTGCTTTTTCCAGGAGATTTACCTAAATATTTCCAAAGGAATCTGCTTAGATTAATAGTTTAACAGGTTACAGTACTGTATCTATGACATTCAAAGCTGTCCATACAATATGTCCTTCTTATCTTTCTGATCGATTTGTGCTAGTTCGGAATGCACATGGTGTGAACAACAGAGCTGCAGCACAAAACAAACTAATGGTCAGAAACATTCGAAATAAATATGGTGGTAAAACCTTCCTTAACAATGCTACTAAAGTATGGAATGATTTGCCATCCAACCTTAGAACAACAGAGTCTTTGGTTATGTTCAAATCCAAAGCTAAATCTTATTATTTTAATTAATTTCTTTCCAATTTTCTAACATTTCTTCTGTTTTTGTTAATGTTCATGTTCTTGTCCTGGTTTGGTTAGTGGCCCTTCGTGGAAACATTCTTCAGTAGTCTAAAAACTGCTGAATTTTTCGGAGTATGCCACTTAAAATATATGCTATTATTATTATTATTATTATTATTATTATTATTATTATTATTATTATTATTATTATTATTATTATAGATCATACTTGATTTTGAGAGGGTAAACACTGAAACTATCAATTTTCCAGGGGGTGTTTGCAATTTTTAAGTTTGTCCACTCTTAAAACCCTGTTGACTAATTGGTTTTTTGAGGGGGACTTCCAGAGTGGAGAGTATCTTATATCTTTCTACTTTTCGAAAGGCTTTATAGAACAGAATTCTTATATTACAAAATTATGAACTATCATTAGACTTGAACAAGCTTACATTTCTGATGAATGTATGTGTGTATGTACTTATGTATGCATTAAGTAATCCAAAAAAGAATATAATCCTATTTGAATATCACCTGTTCATAATTTTTTTAGGACTTTTACTGGTTGATTTCATTGACTTGTCTTTAGTGGGCTTGTGTTTAATCTTTCGTCTATGGTTTAGTGTTTCTCGGCTGGCTTGGAGCTCGTCTCGTTTTCCTTTGACAGCGAAATAAAAACCACCACCAACACCACAAAACCGACGAAGTAAGCGAGCCTATTAAGCTTTCACTTTCGATTTTTGTGAGACATAAATACATATAGTATATTTTGTAATGGAGGCTATCGATAGCCACATGTATCATCAGATATTGGTGACCGAACCTTAATTACGTAAGAATTTAATTTTCGCAAAAGAAAAGACCGATTGACAAAGTCCGAGAAACATCCGACGAGACCAATTCTAAAATATCTGTTCTTGGTCTCAAAAAAATTTTGTCCTAGAAAATCAAATATGTACTCTTAAGAAAGAAAACCCTTTTGGTAAGGTTATGGTTGGCTATACTGTTTCAAAAATAGACAGTATCATACTACAATTTTACATACAAAAGTCCGTAATTTATTATGACTCGGTAATATTTTTATAAAAACAAGTTTTTTATAAGAATTTATATTTTAATAAGAAACACGAGGTTGAACTTATTTGCAAATATTAAGAAGCTTCTGAGATCGAAACATCAAGGCTCAAAATATTAACAAGTATATATGTTATGGTTTTTTGAGACTTTTATAAGAAACATCTAAGAAAATTTGTGGGGGTGTGGGTTGACTAAAAGTTAAAAATCATAACGCAGGGGTCTAGCGGAAACACCATCGATAGCTTACAAACATTTCCGATTTGTGACATAATATGCTGGACTAGACATTGGCTTTAAAATTCCGGATCTTACAATGCTTTTGTTACCAACAGAGTTATAAATATACTAAACAAGTTTATATCTTGGTGACTCGTGCCGATGATTGAAAACCCGGCAGTTGCAAGAAGCAGAGGGCGAGAAAACAGCGAACTGAAGATCAATTGAATTTGATTTTAAACAAAGTTAAACAACCACCACTACACTGTGCCACATGGAAGACAACGATCTGCAACAAAAACTGCTACTTTGAAACTTTGAACACGATAATATTCAGTGAAAGCATCGCAATATTCGAAGAAGTTGACGAAGTACACGTATTTTTTTTTATAAGCAACCAGACTTTTGGCTTCCTAGGAAAGTTGCTTAAAAATTCCCTTCAAAGTTATAGGAAAGTT
>JAUEKX010207508.1:0-10569 GCA_031834005.1 Dendronotus venustus
AAATTCAAAAAATCGGATAAGAAAATATGCGCACTGTGCTTATCTCATCGTTATCTCATAGTGTGAACTAAGCTTTACGGCGCTTTAAAAAGTGTTTACGCAAAACATTTCTATTTATGTTTCTTTTATACTTTTACTCAATAGTTGTGTAAACAAACACATAGTTGGACAATTAAGTTTTTATAAATACAGCAATATTTCAATAATAAAGGGGAAATTTATATTTCTGATTTCGGAATTAGAAATTAGATAAAGTTACATCTGAAAGCATCAAAAAAAAAGAAACTTTTTTTTTTGTTCCAAGGGTACATACTATCCTTAAATATTTGACGAACATTGATTTTGGAGACAGAAATAGGGAAAAATCATGTATATATATTATAATTTCAATCCAATGTTTATTTTTGCAACTTATATGAGATTGAACTTTGTAAGAGCCAAAATATTAAAAGGCATAAGTAATATTTACCTCTAAGATAGAAACATCTGAAAACGAGTGACTGAAAAGTCTAAAAAGTATTTTTCTTTTTAAAGTCTATTTCAATAGTATTTTTACCTAATTGCAGACTGAAATAATAGAAATTTTGTCATGTAAAAATGCTGAATTGGCCACTAAACAATGTATTTTATTGACATTCATCATAATCTCAACTTCTCGGAATACCGCGTGAGACGAAAGACGAACAGTAAGGCAGAATTTAGTAAAATGTCTGACAGCAACAAAGAATATCGTCTTGGCAAATTATCAATTATGTAGGAGGTTCCAAAGAATTTATAAGAATTCTGCTTGTTAAGCCTGCTTATATCGAGGAATAAAAAAAAAGAGAAAGATAATCTGTTTTCTTTTGTTATCGACATTGCTAAAGCGTGTATTAACATAAAGAAGAGTTAAATGTTTATCTAAACACATTCTTTCTGATTTCTATTTTTTAGCGTTTGAGATAAAAAAAAAATTAAAAATTAAATTTACGAGGATTTAATTTTGGAATCCTCTGTATAGCGTAATCTGATTGGTTTAAAAATTGACTTGACGTGACTTAATTGGCCCTTATTTTTAACGATCGCCAGTTTTTTGTTGTAAATTTGTTTTTGAATGACTACATTCGCCATACAAATATTTTCTCTTTGAGGGTGCGAAAAAAAACTTTGGACGGTAACCCAAACTAACTTATTGCTTATTTCATTTAATTTAATTTGCAGATCTCAACCTGCTTGATTGGGGGCAGAATGGATTGATTGCTGTGCCCTTATACAACGTGATCTACCTGTGGAATTCTGAGAGTGGCACTGTTGAAGAATTGTTCGGTGATAATCCAATCACCGATGACGACGTGATGGTGACGAGTGTGAAGTGGATCACAGAAGGAATGCATATCGCTATCGGTTTATCAAATGGGAATGTCGAGGTAAACAATATGTACAGAATAACTTTTCTGCTATTTAAAATATGACTTTTTTAAATACACGTTTTTTTATTCTTGCAGAACAATGACGTCTTGACTTTTATATCATTGTTGACTTAGAAACTAATTGCTTTTGTTTTTCCCTGTCTTTGTGATTAATTATGAGATTTTAAACAAAAATTTCCTTTCTTTTTTATTTCATTATTTATTTTTTTACGTTCCCCTTTAAAGCGTTATTGCATGGACTAAAAAAATCTTTTGAAATTTTTGGGTTGTTTTTTTCTTTTCGATTTTTGATAGCAAAAAAAGTTACAGTATTGTTATTTTCAAACATAACACACACAAACTAATCAAACTGGTGCAGAAAGATCCTGATCTTGTTGTTCATAAGTTTTCCAAATGTTGCTTTGTATTGACGATATCTGTTAAGAATGATCATTTTAAACCTTAACCTATCCATATGTAACAAATTGAATTGAGTACAGGTTTTCTTCACTATTTCTCGATTAGCTTTGGGATGCATCTGTCAATAAAAGAGTCCGCGCCATGTCTGGACATCCTACACGCGTCGGCTCGCTTGATTGGAACCAGCATATATTAACAAGGTATGTACAACCATTCATATACTTTTAATTCTTCCTAAACTATGACAAATTTAGTGTTTATAATACTTTTAAATATTTGCTAAGGTGAAAAATCCCATGAAAAAGTTTAGCCTATAAAATAGTATTAGCCTTACTTCCTTATTTCAGTCTTGCGGTTAGTTTACGAGTTTGGCTCCTTGAAATGCTTGAACGTTTCTTTCTACTCCCCAACATTGACATCGTGGGGTGGGATTATTGTTGATACATTTAAATTCGTGGGTATCATCACTTTTTTAACATGTCGTGAATCAATAACCCAATTTCAATAACCTCGAATCGGCTTATCAGTTTCTTAAAAAAATTTTAAATGGTTGTCAGAAAGACTTAGATAACTGTCCTTTAGCTCTCTTATCGAGTGTTTGCAGACCCTCTATATCCGTCTTTCTTGTTTAACACCACTTGTCAAACACCACTCCTTCACTCTCCTTCGCAGATGTTGCCAAACCTTGTTATGCAGACGATATATGAATGATAAAACCTGAAGGCTTAAGTGAAATTTCATAAAAAATCACGTGGTACATATTCTCAAAAAATATACGATTAAAGCACTAGATGGGCAATAAATTTAATATTCTTCTACTACCGTAGCGGCGCAAGAAGTGGCGCTATCTACAATCATGATGTGCGCGTGGCCAACCACCATGTCTCGTCATTCCTCCATCACACGCAAGAAATATGCGGACTTCAGTGGTCACCGGACGGTAAGCTACTCGCAAGTGGTGGCAACGACAACGTCCTCAACGTGTGGGACTTTGCCTCGGCATGCTCCGCTCCAACCAACGATGCAGGTACCAACGAAGTACGGACTCCCCTTCATTCGCTCTGTGAACACATGGCTGCTGTCAAGGTTTGTTTATCATGTTTCAGTTCATTCAGATTTTCACCTTATTTTTCAAACTAAAAGGCCACTGACAAAGTGGCCAAACTCACTAAAACAAAATACCGCCTCTAAAAACAAAAATCCTGTGTCTAAATTGTAAAAAAAACGTAAGTAAAACTTGTGAGACAGATTTCTAGATATTGTGTGGGCGTAACGACGTGAAATCAAGAGGTACACGCAGAATTTTATCCAAAGAACAGCGACAATAGTAGCAACACCAATCGTAATTATAAATTGTAGTTATAAATCGTAATTGTTCCTAGAAACCTTTTGTTTGGATATAATTTTCGTGACTGATATTTTTCGTGGAACAAAAATTCTATCACTTATGCCGCTATTGTTTTGTCCAATAGGGTATATAATTTTAATGATAACTTTCTTTTTTTTTATTTTAGGCTGTCTCATGGTGTCCATGGCAACGTAATATCCTAGCCTCAGGTGGAGGAACAGTAGATAGGCATGTTCGCATTTGGAATGCGGGTACAGGCTCATGTTTAAATAGTGTGGATACGATGGGACAGGTATAAAATATTTGTTGTTTCTGTCATTTGTCATGCTAGCTCAGGTGTCTGACCTTTGATCGGTGAACGATTATGAGAATAATCGAGTTAAGTAGATCCTCGATTTAGCGAATTCTTGATTATATCGAACAAAGAATGAACCCACCAGTGCCTTGATTTTCACGAAGAAATTTCTCATAAAATACCCTGATTTAACGAAGTTGCTAAATCGAGGGTCTATTGTATACTAATAGAATTAGTCATCGTAGCAACCTTCGCGCGTTTATCCATAAAAGTGTTATCCTGAAATGTGGCTTCACCGCATGTATAAACATCTTCGCCCATGGTAAAAATAACGCATTAATTTGTCACAGAATCTAAATTTGGTCACTTTTGCCGTTGTTTTTCATTTACTTTATTCGTTTTTATTTGCAGATTTCTGGTATACTTTGGTCGAATACGTACAAAGAAGTAATATGTTCCCACGACAACCAAATGACAATATGGAAATACCCAAGCATGACACGAGAAACTGAACTAACAGGTTTGTTCTTTTAGTAAATCGATTTTACAGTACCAGTACGAACAGTACCTTTTTTACACAGATTTGAGGTTGAAATTCCACAAAACATTACAATTAAGGCTCAAAAGCCCAAAAAACTGAATGTACAGTTGAACTCTTGTCATTCGAATCCTCTAGGGGTCTCAAAATTTGTTCGAATTTCACGAGTTTTCGAATTACATGAGTACAACTGTATTTACCATCTTTCGAAAGGGAATTCGATTCTCTTTCCCATTGATCTACAATGATTGACATTTATTCTTCAAAGGAAGAAAAATTAAAGGTGTCCGAATCAAAAATACTTCACAGCCCAAATAACCAGTTGCCTGGCGACTTGCACTTAAAGAGTTGTTATATCTTCTGATAGCCAAACATATTTCTCATTTTATACCTTGTCAGTTAACGTCTTAATCATTTGTCGGTTTATTTGTTGTTGTTGTTTTTTATCCAAAAATATAAAAGGGAATAAGATTTTCTTAATGACTGAACTTAAATTTATATTTCAAAAATGGTTAAAAGTCTCGTGATTGCCTGCTATTGTGTTTACGTGTTTTAACTATTTGTTTTTACCTAGTATCAACTCTTACATTGTACAGGTCACACGGGGCGTATCTTAAACATCACGAGTTCGCCAAACGGAATTTTCGTTGCATCAGCGGGTTCAGACGAGACTTTGAGGCTTTGGAAATGCTTTGAACCGGATCAAAAGAAGGCTCGCCCGGCAAAGAAAGAAGCAAGTTCTACACAACGGAGACAACTTAATAGCTTGAGATAAAATACGGTTTCGTGGCTATTATTGGTTTTATTCACGTCCGTCTAATGGTGGACTTCCGGTTAAGAATACAATATGAAGGACGAAATATTTCAAAAAGGACGAATAATTCTGTTCTGCATTTACTTTGTCCTACATATGCTCTACGTATAAAAATTGTACAGTCAGCAAAAATAAACAAAACAATCGGTTACCCCCTGATCAAATAACTTTTGATAAGTACACGCCGTTAGAACAACAAGGTTTGCATGGAAGATGATACGAGCAAAATAAAATCGCAAGGACGTCTTAACAATGTCTCTTTTATGTTCTATTTTAGCTTAAGCTTGTATACAATAAACAAAATTAGGTCGATATAACTTTGTAAAAAAACTTCTTTTACATCTTTGGTCTAGAAATTTTATAGCTAGGAGAATTGTGAGATCGTGATTGTAAGTGTGCTAAAGAGGTGTCTGCGTAGTCTCTCTCCGGCTAGTCTATCCCCTTGTTTAAAACCATTTCATTCATTTAATGATTATTCTCACTTATACATCTAACTAAATAGTGTTTTATCACTACAACTTATCACTTTGGAACGTGTATGTAATAATAAAAACAATTTTTGATTCATCATCTATAGTTGTTAACTTGATCTTTATTTGAACAACACCTTGTACACACACACACACACACGCATGCGCACATAATTTAATGCGTTTTGCGTAATAACCTGGGTTAGAAATAAAAATCAGCATCGCACCTTTTTTCGAAAATCTTTCACCCATTTCTAAATTTTTCTAAAGAAAAGAGTATCCTTTTCCATTTTATGCAAACATAATAATTACGTTTAAAGTATCGCGAGTAGTCATTTTTAATCGTGTAATTTTTTGTTTTTAAATTTTTTAACCATTTGTTTTGGTTTACTAAGGAAAATGTTTTGCACAACTTTTAGTGAATTTCGTTTGCAATACAAATAGCAAAATAAAATCAAAGAGTGCTAAGTTGAAAAAGGTGAAATTCTTTGCCTGAAATGGATTTATAGTACATTTTTTTTGTGGTGTTTTGATATAGGTTATTTTTATTTGGTTAGCCTCTGTTCGCTCTTGATCAGTTAAAAAATACGAACAATCGTGCAGAGGCTAGGCTATTCTGTACATTTATTTTACTAATTTTTTGTTTTGTTTTGTTGAATAAATTTTTTTATATAAATAGAATGTTTATTATAGTGATTGAGTTTGACACAAAAGACATTTTCACACAGTTGCTGCAAAAGTTCTTCATGCAAATTCTCTCATCCTCTGGAGGAATGATGAGGAAGTTGATTTCTAATTTATTTAACAAAATAGTTCTCACATATTGCTTTAAATTATGACATCACTCACGGAAATTTGACAGTGCAGCCAGAGAGAGCAGGGTTGGAAAAATGAGGGTCGAATTCCTGCGAGTGATCTCATGAATTATCAAAATAGATTCTCACCTATATTGATCATTCCTACCACAGATGAAATTATTAGCGGTAACAAAATTGACTATAAGTTCTTCTTTTACACGGCCGAAAATAGTCAGACGATCTAGATATTTCAAATGTCTTCCGTTTGTCTGATCTGAGAAAAAAAAAAGATTTTAAAAGACTAAAATTTTAATTCTTTAGATTACGCGCGGATAAGATCTCATACAGAGCTGAAAATTGAAAACATTTGCATTGTTTGTTGTTTACCTTAAGTGAAATTGTCTTTCGCATAACATAAATACATATGAGATAAATGAGGATTGTCACTTATTCACCTTTAAATGCATTCTTTTATATAAATAACCTTTAAATTAAAAAGTAAAAATATCCTTAAAATTTGTGAAAATAAATCGTGAGAAACTTGGAAAAGTCGAAAATTAGTCCTCTCGAAAATTAATCCATTTAAGTAAAAGCTTAACGTTCCCACTTGAAAAGCTGAATACTAAAAAAATGATCGTTCAAATGAAAGATGGACTCGTCTGAAGAGAAAGAATTAGCTCTACTAAGTGTAATTCTATCTGATGACGAGAGAGAGAGAAAAGAAGATCAAGGAAGCGTTGATTTTGTATGCGAAGGATTTTTCTTTTATGTTAGCAACTTCCTTCCATTTCTGTTACTGATTTGTCCTTAATTGTGGTCCTTTCTAGATTCATCACAAAGACAAAGATACGAAAGAATAGCTTTCGTATTCTTGCAATGATAATGCTTGTCTTTTTTTTTTTTAGTCCTAGCTTCATTAGTTTACACTAACGAAATAATTTTCATTTTTATTCATCGGTAACTAGCGTTAGTAAGCGTAAATGAACAGTAACGAGCGCTAGAATTCTAGTCCTATATTTCCATTAGCGCTAATTAATACTCGCATTTGTGAAATAAGTAGATGTTAATATTTAATGATACTTTACAAAGTTATCATTAAGTTATCATATATAGGTAGATGTTTGACTTTAGTTAAAAAAAAAAATGAATTTTCCAACGAGGGGGTAAACCGATGATAAAAACTCTTGAAATGCAATTTTTATTTTAAAAATTCGAATTTTACACAAATGAATGTTCCAAAGGCCTAAAAACCATTTCTGTATATGAAATGTAAAACAAGTTTGGGAAACCATGATCAGGTATAACCGGATGTAAAACAGCGAGAAAAAGGATTATTTGAAAAGGAATGTTTTGCAAAATTAGATTCAATTTGCATTTTTATTAGTAAATTTCATAAGGTAATGTGTTTATTTAAATGATGACTAAATTCAGGTGAATACGACTCTTTCCCATTGAATAGTTGGAGGTGGTGTTTTTGCTGTTGTTGTACAGATTTTCATCACGATGATTGCTTTACTTTTTTAGTGTACATAATAAAAAATATTAATAGACTGTACCTAAAATGAAAGTGTAATAATCCATTATGAAGTATTCAATGACTATACCAACTTGAAGCAGCTTAGTGAAGTAAACAAACAAAGAATCCTAGACGCCAAAATAAGAACGTGAAAGAATTAGTGGCGAGCATTACCGCAAAGATCAGTGGGAAGGTGTACCAGAGACATTTTCTGAAAATCACGGTGTACACTTAAAAATCCATGTTATAAAAAGTTTACCCTCATTTTAGCTGGTCAATCAAGTCGCCAGTGTACTGAAGAAAGAAGATCTTCATCCCATATGTCTGTTGGAGAAGCACCTGCTTGGACTTATCTTGATATTTGCAATATCTGCGAAAAAGGGCCGAATACAGTATAAAGTACAAAAAGTTAGGCCAGTTAGATTTGTATCTTTTGAAGCAGAAAAGACAATCAAAGCTGCAGCTAAACGCCAAAAATCAAGAGATGTACAACGAAATTCAAGACCTTGATCTGATAGCCAAAGAGTTTAAAATGCATGATCATTGTCGAGAGACGTTTCTAAAAGGATTCTGCGAGCAAAGTAGAAAAAAGACAAAATCTGCAGAACCCAATGTTAATGTTTGCTACATTTTCAGCCATGTAGATGTTTTATCTCTTGGTAATCTCTTGCTCTGTAATTTTAATTTCACATGACATTTCTTTATTGATAGCTACTTGGTATCTGTAGTATCTAGAGAAAAAGAGAAATTCTATAAGGGAAGTTTGATAGGAATTTTTGTTCAAAATGTTCTTTTTAGCACAAATGTTCTGATATGATATGATAATGGATAGCGATGAAGTTGGCTCAAAGACAAATCTTTGATGCAGTTAACTCTTTCGTTGAAAATTCCAAAATAAAAGCATACAAAGTAGTTTCAATGAAGATTTTACAGTCTCTATAAGGCAGTAACAGTGAAGATAAACGTTATCGCCATAACCTAAAACAACAAATTATGAAGAAATTTCCTGGCATTCTTCAATTTGTTCAACCGAGTAGCAACTGTGCTGAAGTTGTTTTCTGCAAAAGCATACCTTAAGGGAAGAAAAATTCGCGGAAGAAATTTTCGCGGAATTTAATTTCGTGGTTTTTGGCCTCATTCGCGAAATTAAATCCCGCGAAATATAAATTTTTTTTTTATTTAAACGTTTTAGTTTGAATGACTTAAAAAGAAGTTTTGTTATTGAATTTGATCTATTTATTGTGTTAAAAACCTTTTCTGAAAACTTCTCATCCGCGAAATTAAATTTGACAAGTTTGACAGACGAATATGGAAATACACCTGAGTCTATAAAACTGTTTTTAAAATATTTACTCATAACAGAGAAAAGTATAACGAATCAAGAAAAACATGCCGTATCATTGATTCAATTACATCTGATTTTATTCTCAATATAAGCAATGGAAAGGTCATCACCCCGAAACATTATCTATTTGCCCTGGGTCTTCATAACCTAACAGAACAAAAAACAACCTATTGCTATCGCAAAAAGCTAGGTCATTGTATGTCATGTGATCTCTGCTGTAAAGTTGAAACATCATTATCAGAAACATCACTGGCAAAGTCTAAAGAAAACAATATCCTACCAATCCGACTTGAATTCTTACAGTCTTTTGGGTAGATAATTTTGACGTGAACGTGGAAAAAGTCTTTTGGAGATAGTGCTGTTAATACTACTCATCTGCTGGCCTTCAAAGAGAAAACGCGCCATGAAATTCATGCTCTTCACGTACCAGTTCAAAGATCTAAGAAACGCAAAAGTCTCCGAGTTGAGAAGAAGAGGATGAGTATTTTGGTTTTATAGTAAATACTGTTGCTGGACCACCACGTGTAACCAATCAGCAAGATCTGAATTACGATAACATTATTAGTAATTTTCATATGTTCATGTTTTTTTAATTTCAATTTTCAGGTATATAAAAGCTCTTTATAAATAGAAAGTAAAAAAACTTATATATTTGGGTGTATTGTTCAGCCGCAACCTTTAGAATTAGAAGACCCTATTTCAAAACCAAACATGTTTTATAGGTGATCGAAATGCTGGTCGAATCATGAGAATTTGAAGGCATAGTGTTTCAAGCAGGAATATATTTAAATCTATAACCAAGTGTATGAGATGCAAGCATGTCCAGGCAACTTTCGCAATTAATAGTAATATTTTTGGCTCGTTACTGTCCTTCTTCATTGCAAAAGAAAGAGTTATCGACCTTCCAGCTGCTTTATTTATTTATTTTATTTTATTTTATTCTTTATTTAAAGTTGGTGTACAATACCTAGTATAAAAAAAAAAAAGACTAATTCATACCAACTAGGATAAATTTAAAAGCAAATATAAAAGATCAAATATAAAGATTAGCCACAAAAAGTACATCTACAATATATGCTGGTTTTGAGTATGATCTGTTTAAATTCACTACTTGTAGATGCATCTTTAATATGTTCTGATAGATGATTCCAGGGCTGAGCTGCCCTGACATCAAAAGAGTTTAGACCCGAGTTGTTTTGGACTCTAGGAGTTTTGACATTGATTCCTCTCCTGAAACTATAATGTTGAAACTTTAATTGAAAGTTTGACCACATTAAACTAGGTCCTAAACAATGCAACGCTTTGTAAACCTCTATTACTAGAGAACGGAGGTTCCTTTTATGTAGCGATCTAAATTTAAACGAATCAAGAAGTTACAGTCTTGTAGAGAGAAATCATTGTGTTTAACAGATAAAGCCCTACGATAGGTGCTCTTAATGAGCTGGTGGGCACTTTTGTCACAAAACATCCACACAAGAGGACAATAGTTAGAATGAGACATAATAAAAGAGTTGAATAAAAGATCAGCTTGGGATTGATTTAAGAGATTTACGAATACGTGAAGCATAATTTTTAATCTATAGACACACCTAGGAGTTTAACCACTTTAGAATTAAAGATGTTAACAGAGCTAGTCTT
>JAUEKX010207730.1:0-10568 GCA_031834005.1 Dendronotus venustus
ACGTTTTCAACTATATCTAAATCATTTTGAAATTGTAAAAAATGAAACACATGAATCGCAAAATAGAACATAACAGACATAGATCAGCACTGACAGAAGCCATTGTTTGTGTATGTGTGTATGTGTGTGTGTGTGTCTGTACATACATATGTTTGTGTATATGTGTGTGTGTGTGTGTGTATGCGTGTGTGTGTGTGTGTATATATGTGTGTGTGTGTGTGTGTGTGAGTATATGTGTGTATGTGTGTGTGTGTGGGTATATGTGTGTGTGTGTTTATATGTGTGTGTGTGTATATGTGTGTGTGTACATACATATGTTTGTGTGTGTGTGTGTTTGTATAATAGTGTACGTTTCTTTGAAAAGGTTTATAACAGGACAATTCAATCTAAATAAAGATAAAGATCAAATATGAGATGATGATGTAGCTATTGATTTTTTTATAATACATTTCTTTAAAACTCAAAAAAAAATGAAGGACCAATATCAACAGGCACTTAAATTGAATTGAAGTTTCTGAAGCATCTCTGGCTAGTTAAATTATTTTACTTTTAGTCGACTCTCATCGTTCAATCCACTAGTTTTTATGATATTCCACCATAATATTCAGACACAATGCTCATTAAAAAATTGTATCTATCACTGATATCATGATGTAATGAACAATAGCAAATAATCAACTGATAAGTCATGATACAACAAAATAGACGCCCTTATATTACAAAAGTATCAATCATAAGGTTTCAAAGAATCATGTTCCCTATCTATTGAGTCATGGGATATTTTCATGACAAATAGAAGTATGAATTAATGTAGTAGGTACTGGGATCCTTCACTTGCTCGATTCTGACTAAACTAAAATCACACAAAAGGTATTGTTAGTATTGAGTATGGTGATAACTGATATAGAACACTCAATACATGACAAGCCAGTCATTTTTCTCCTTCGTTTTTGTAAAATAAATTGATACGCATTTAAAGAGCGATCAAAACAAAGTGATCAAACAACAATCCATTTAATGACAAATTAATTCTTTCCTTATAGTATTAGAAAATCATTGAATATGTTATCAAGTTAGATATGAATTATAAGAAACAAATCAAGAGTGTTTAATAATGGGGGTCCTTGTTACAAATGGAACTTGGATTTTTTTGGGGGGTATGAATTTGAAATATTCCAAAATGTTATTGGGCAAAACTCCTCTGTTTCAAAGGATGGTAGTTATCAAACAGAGTAAAATCATTCCAAGATCCCAGAAGCATACATGCAACAAAACTAAAGATTTGAAAGTTACTGAACAATAAGTTGTTTGATATCTTTTGGTGCATAGTAATAGTAAAACTCTCTACAGTGATTTTTTCTTTAGATCCAAAAGCAAATTTCTATTTAGGTACATGTTAACCTCAAAGTGTAAGCTAAATTCTGATCACTTTTAAGATATATATATATGTGTGTGTGTGTGAAGATAAAAGATTTTGATAAGATACCTACTACATTGGTTGTTGGTACATATTGAGACAAAATCTGACAATAAAATTCTTTATAAATCCCTTTATATAGATTAAGCTTGGAGCAACAAAATCAATGTGACATGGATAAATCTCATGAGACGGGGAAACATGTTGGCAAAACAAATGGGGCAGAGATAGATATATGGGTATTGTAGGATGGCTGTAAAAAGATCCCAATGTTTATTACCTACTTATCTACCAAAAGAGTTCATCCACTCATTGAATCAGTTCTTGAGTGCTGGATAAAAATCATGATCAAGAAATCCCTCGGTCAGTGCATTTTACTCAAAACCAGGCAGGATAGTCTGGGTTTGAATCAAAATGGCCTGCGCTATTTTCTAGGGAAAAAATTCTTACAAAACTTTCTTATACTACTATCAGAGTCTGGTGTAAAATTTGAACATCCCCCTGGCTACAGAAAACACGGTCTCTGTCTGTAAAATTGCATCACACATAACAAGCTGTACATATCATCTGATATGTTATATATGCTTGTAATCTGCCATGGACAAATAATTGTGAACCGATTACAATACAGTGATGAATATATAGATACTATCATTTAGTTATCATTATATTTAAACGAAAAGCATTCCAATCAAAAGGATTAATGTTTTAGGCTAGCTATTCCTTAGAAATTAAATCACAATATCATCTTCATTAGTTTGTTTTACACAGGTTTTAATATTGTTTAGATTTCACAAAAGGAGGGTCACTCTTATCATGTTGGACATCACACAGGCAAATTCAAGGCCTACAAAATATTTGAGTCAGTCAGATTTCTAACACAAGAACGCTTGATTGGAAAGCAAGGGATCTAATCCTCAAGCCAACACAGGGCCTAAATACAGTGGACGCCGGATTCAACGAGATTGCATTCAACGAGAACTCAGCTACAACGAGGTCAGTTGAAATTCATGTATGCAACATTTTGTTATACCCAACGTCGCATATAACAAAAGTTTGCATACAACAAGATCATGTCGTCAGTCCCAACAACCTCGTTGGATCCGACTTTCACTGTAGATTGCAGTATGTACAATTTCACAAAAAAAAGAAGATATCCCTTTACTCACTGAGACAAGGAGAATCATCAGTGAGAAATTGATCCAAGAAATTTTCAGTCCACTTTTGATGGCCGCTACATCGTGGCTTAAGTACATACGCAGTTGATTCCGTATCAAACAATTCGTCATTCTGACACAATAAACTATCACTGTCCTCATCGAAATCTTCATCTTTCTCCTCATCATCTTTAAATGGATAGCAGCTTTCAGTTGACATGCCTTGCTATCAAAAGTAAAATCTGATACTTCATGTGCACTATTTATTATGAAAGAGCAATCCTTACTATCTAATAATAATAAGGCTTTGCACTCAGCTTAGACTGTTTGGTTTCCATTGCCTTACACCACGGTTACAATGTCAGCCCCCAGCTGCCAGCCCAACGCATAAATGGTAAATGGTCGGCAGATGTCTCAATAACCATCTTTGACAACACGCACACGCACAGCTGGGAAAAACTCTAGTTCAAGAAGTGCAGGCAAGCAGGTGATCCACCATCTCCTGTGCCTAAACTTGGATGGCACAGGTTGAACAACAAATATACCTACTCGACTCTTTAATTGGATGCCAACCACACCTTCGTGTTACCTCTCGTTCATGTGTGAAAATAGAAAGACCTACACTGCAGACCAGCGTAAACTGATTGCACGGAAATCATTTAAAACGACACTTTTGCTCGTCACACAAACGACACCTTTTCTCGCCACACATGTCAATTAACTTCAAAGAATCCTTCTTTCTTCTTCTTCTTTTTCTTCCTCGTTGTTGCCTAAATTGTATCCTTGGTATTATGATAAGAATGAAGATGGAATGTTCAAATACAATAAGAAATTTGACCATCTAGAACCATCTTGGTATGCAAACAGTCACATCTACAATTATTGTCTATATAGAATATATTATAGAACTGCTATTACAGATGCCAGTGATCGGTTGGGCTTTCAGCTGCTGAAACTGGTCCATAATATCAGCACATTTCCCTTCAGTGGTTTTGAGTAGCTGTGTGTGTGTGTGTGTGTGTGTGTGTGTGTATTTGTGTGTGTGTGAGTATGTGTGTTTTTGTTTATTATGTGTGTGTGTTTTTGTGAATGCGTGTATATTTGTGTGTGTGTGTGTGTGTGTATGTGTGTGTTTGTGTATGTATGTATGTATGTATGTATGTGTGTGTATGTGTGTATATGTGTGTTTGTGTATGTGTGTGTATGCATGTGTGTATGTGTTGCGTGTGTATGTGTATATGTGTGTTTGTGTATGTGTGTGTGTGTGTATGTGTTGCGTGTACATCAATCAACAAGTAGGAGGCAAAGAAAACTCATCAGTGCTTCATCCATTAGTAATGAGAGACACATGGAACCAGACAGACACAGCGTTAAAAATTCATCATTGCGGGTCCGACATTGTGATCTCACTATTTCTGTTTCCTCTTTTTCTTTTATCAGATAAGACGAGACAAGATAAGAAGAATTCATTAATCTAAAACTTTTAAGGAAATTATATGAGCTATACAGTCCCTTGTGTGACATCTTATGAATTCATTCTAATAAAAAGATGAAATTTAGACAACCCACTTCACCTTATTTCTTTACAGGTTTGATCTTACAAACTTTTTGTATTTGTGCACTCAGGTCCCAAGACTCACTTGTTTCTTTTTAAAGTGCTCTTAAAACATATCAAGCACTAATGGATCTTATGAAGCAGTGGACTTTTTGCTCATAACCAAAATTGCCATTGAGTTATTGTGTCTCAAAGTTGGGGGAGGGGGCAGGGGGCAGGGGGCAGGGTAGGGGGAGGGGAAAGCAGAGAAAGGCTGAAACACAGTTTTGTACTGTATTGGTTATAAGTCGAACTATTATTCATATTTATGTCATTCTTATTCTTTTCCAATCCTCAAGGAATAAGGTGGTAGGTAGTCATGCAAATATATGTGTGAACTGCCATTGAAAATTAATGCATTAAACAGATATCATACCAACAGTTTTATAGATAATAGTTACGCTATACAGACACAAGTTAACAAGAAACACATGACAATTGAAACATACGTATTATCTATGATGATGCAAATTACATTATGAAAGCACATGAAAATGATTTTTGTTTCATCAACTCAATATGATATCTAATATCATAATTGTTTCTTGTTTACTGTCACGCATAAAAAGAAACATAACTACTAATACTAAGTAAAAAAATATTTTAAAAACTAAAATGACCGCTACTATCTTACTATGATATTCAATCTTTGACAATCAGGAAAAACTATTTGCTGTATGAAACACGTTGATGGATTTTGACTTTATGCTTTGATTTGAAAACAAATATTCAAGCTAATACTCCCTGAATATCAGATTGCAATGAGCTGTATTGATATAGTACTCAATTCAATATTGTCTTGGTAAGAAGCGTGTTTGAAATAAAGTAGTAACTGCATGGATTTACTCCCTTTTACTTTTAAAAGTAATTTTTCGCTTCAACCATTTAAAGGACATAGCTAGAACTGCTACTGATGCATTTTATTATTTTAAAACATTTTGATGTCAAATAAAAGTAACTGTTGCATTCACCTCTTTTCATCAGACTAACACGATTAGGGTAAGTAGTACACACTACACCTACATGGACTACTACAGCATAATGTGTACACCACGACACAACAACACACTCAGTCTCTCTACTACTACTATTACTACTTTTCTACACAACACACTCAGTTTCTCTACCACTACTATTACTGCTACTATCCTACACGACGGAGCAAAGCGAGTAAGAAAGCTCAACCGAGGAGAAGGTCAGAGGGTAAATTTAAAATCTAAAGGGGGGGGAGAGGGAGGTGTTTGTGGGATGGCAGGGGTCAAGGTCAAAGATTAAAAAGAATAAAATTTAAAAAAGCACGCAGAGCTATGTATACGTTATAATAAGCACCATTTTCATTATCTGCACTTCTAAACCCAATGCAGCTTTTAGCTCTGGCTGCGAGAATATGATCATTGGCCCCGTCTGTCTCTGAGGAACACGCTGGGAATGTTTGGATACAGTAGTAGTAGACAATGGTGGAAGGAAAGACAAACATTTCAGCATTTATCATATTATCTTAAATAAGTATAAAGGATCAAAGCAGCTGAATATTCATAATGTCATCAAAAGTTAATGTGAAGCAAAATATAAAGAATCTGTTTCAAAATATATCTAGCTCCACTGTTCACTTCAATACCACTATATAAATGGAGTTTTTCAAAAACTTAATAACCCTTGAAAAGTGATCAAAAACAATCATGGACCATGATAGAATGAACAAAGTGAAGAGTGTGAGACGGACATTGCAGCTAAAATCGTCAAACGCTCTCTTGCCAAAAATCCTCAAAAATTGACGTGGCTTCAATAGGGTTCAATTCTGAAGAAAGACCCAGCCATCTCACTGGCGATAGTCCAAGGGAATTATTCATGTCAAGCTGCCGCAAAACTTTAATCTTGTCATATAATTAGATCTGTATTGAATTCTAATTCATTTCTTATTTTACAATGAAACAAAGTCAAGTAACTATAAAACTTGTACTATTTTGTTAAGAATTAATCATCTGTCCTTGAATGAAAAGATGAAAGGATAACCTATACGCTGTAGCCGGCAGCCATTATTCACCGCACTTAACCTTGATAATATCTACATAAACAATGCTCGTTTGTGAGATAATTTGGAGAAACCGAATACAGAATATGCTATAATTAAATCAGTGACTCAGTTATGTTTATTAAATACTAAAAAAATAAACCCATCTTTACCAGCTTCCAGCAAAAAATTCAAAACAGAATTATTTAGAGAAATATACTACAAATACAAATGTTGATTATTTTATGTAACTCTTTTAATCCTATGTTAATTGTTATGTCATTCTAATCATTTGACATAATTTGTTGCTAGTTCTTTGGTAAGTCTGTGTGTCTTTGCACACGTACATTTCGTTTCAAGCACTTTAAAGTGGATGATTAAGTGTTATATAAAATGTATTATCATTTTTATCATCATAATATCATATCCCCATTTAGCGGTTAGAAAGAAATATGATTGAGTCAAAAGATGTACCTAAACAACCCAGAAATAACATTTATACTTTCATTTGTAACTAAATACTAGCAATGTGAAAATCACAATGTCTCTTTATGTCACAAAATGATTCTTTCACTAGATTATATAAAGAGCAATGAGACATAATCATCACACTATAATGAAAAGAAAAAAAAGAAAATCTAAGACGTAAAAATGTAAGGATGATAACAAGTATACAACAACTGGTCCAAACGGGAGGTTTGGAAAAACCAAAAATGGAATGAAAATACACAGAATGGAAGGTCAAACACATCACCCCCTAAATGGAGACTACACAACTACAAAAGGATGAAAGTCTAGAAAATTAAGATTCACAGTTTTTTTCTTTGTTATGACTAGCAGTCTAGCAGTCTATATGTATTATCTCTGGCACTGGCACATTTCTATAAAACTTCCAACAAAGCTATAAATATGTTTCAAAATATACACCTCAACTGTTGTTAAAAATACAAAGCAAAAAGAAAATAGAAACATGGTCTGGCTTCTTTTCAATGCTTATATCTGTCTCGTTTGATTATCTTGAGATTCATTTG
Source organism: Dendronotus venustus (assembly GCA_031834005.1). NCBI lineage: Eukaryota > Metazoa > Mollusca > Gastropoda > Nudibranchia > Dendronotidae > Dendronotus > Dendronotus venustus. The sequence goes on from JAUEKX010207730.1 coordinate 7,211, forward strand.
AAGTTATATTACCTTTTATTAATCCCAAGAAAAAAATTATTTTAATTCATTTTTTTTGTATTTTATGTAAAAACAAATATGGTACTGAATGCCTTTAGTAGAAAATTGGAAATGAAATATATTGAATATGTCATTTTGATAGTACCGAAGCCATTGCGTTTCATATTAACCTGACACCAAGAAGTCTTGAAAGTAAATGATAATGAGAATAATAGGGGGAAAGGAGCTTTACCGTCATTTTTGTCGTCATCATCAGAATCCGAGTCAGACTCACTGCTGCTCCCTCGTAAGTCATAGGCGTAGTTCTTCTCCCATTCCGCATATTGGTGAAACTGATTTTTGTAGTTTTGGTTTTTTCCTATTTCACAGGAGAAATGAATGGTAACAATTTTATCTTTGCTATCTCTAAAATAATAGTTGCAATACAGTAATTCATCTCTGAATCTCAACAAGCTAGAATCGTTTTCAACTAGTAAATTCAGAGATCAGCTTGCATATTACAGCAACATTCGAAGACATGAAACAGTCCAAAAGAAGCTTTTAGCAGAGAAAATAGTTAAGAGGAGAAGAGAGAGCTGGTAACAGAATAAGAATGCAACAGCATCAGAAAAGACAATCCAATGCTGTAAAGATTTCCTTGACACGAAAAGATGGAAGACCATAGCATTTAGCCTCTGGAAAGAGACAATACCTCAGTGAGGCGAGGTGAGATAAAAACAATAGCAGCAACAACAGCAAGAAATGATGATGAAAAATAAGTTAAAACAAAGACACAAAACTATGTACCACAATTGATATCTTTCATATAACTTAATTACCAGCATACATGTTTTTCAAAACATTTAATTTATATCATACATACATTATGATTTAATACTTTAAAATGAGGAGGAAAATATTGTCTTGATAATTTTAGTGGTGCAACAGTTAAGATTATTCATGTATACATAAACACATTGCTGACAAGGAAAGAAAACAGCAACTTTGAGTATTTGAAAATGTGGCATGTACAAAAGAAAATAAGACTTTGTAATGACAAAAATATTTGTACCGTAAACAATTTCTAACTAGAATATTTGAAACAATAAAATTATGAAACTGGTGTGAATTGTAACACAATAATTAAAATTTGTAAATTTGAAATGTAATCATGGCCTACCCTCATCTTCATCATCATTCAAAAAAGAACGATAAGAATTCCTCCTGAATGATAGATCCACACTTTCCCAAAGACTCATTTTCAGTTCTAATAAGCATTCAATTGCTATAAAATCTGTGCTTTGTATCTAAACAGCATTGGAGATCCCATTAAGTAATTGTATTAAGACGTCCCTGCTCTTTAATAATTTTTTAACTGATGAAAAACAATGAATTTAAAAAAAAAAAGATATTTGTGACAGGAATTTCAAAAGTAAATCTAATGAATAAGTGAAAATCAAAAATCAAACATCAATTAGATATTCATTTGGCAACACTAAAACTGACACAATGGACACATAATAGACTACTTGATATAATCCAAAAACAATACACAAAGAATGGGCACATATGGCATAAGCTGACAGAACAATCAATCCAGTCCTGTACAATATTTTCGGAGTCACGGAAAGACACAAACATACTGAGCTTATCCCACTTGATCTAGTAGGGCCTACTTGACAGACTATAACAGTAGTAATCACAAAAGCTACAAATCTGGACCAATCAAAATCATATATCAGCAGCCCAAAGAGGATTAGTCAAAGGATTAACTGACCTTAGCCCTAGGGTATGGCATGTGTGTTATGTAACCGTCGGAGCTGATAAAGTAGAGTATAAGACGTATGGCATAGGCGACCCCAGTGGCTTTTTGCTTTAAGACATCTAATAATAATAAATAGTGTAATAATGATAATAAATCTTTATTGCCCATGCTTGGAAACTTGGTTTGGTTTACATTGGAAACATTTGAGGTCAATTCAATCGCTTGCCCATACACAATATTCATTTTTCCCCTGAACAACAGGAGACTGGAATACTCTCCCCCATGGAATACTCAACCAACCATCTGCTGAGTGCTTTAAAGGGCATTAGTACAAGTTTGCGGCACATATCAATGTGTTCAGCCACTACTACTAGCCAGGCTTCTATTGGCCCTTGGCGCCGATGCAGTCAGTAGACTGCTTTGCCAATTACTCCACAATGTGCTTTTTGTGCTCTGTGTTTTTGTTCTAGTTTTTAGATTCTTGATAAATGGGATAGCAGCAAAACACACAGACTTAGTGTCTCCCTGTCCTGTCTTTTGTAAAAGATCTTCCATTTTCATCCCTATTTTTCCACTTAACGACTTCATGCGGTCATTAATTGTTTCCTGTAGCGACCGCGTGTTTATCACTCTGAATCATGACTGAATAGCATGTCACCACGTGCGGGTCATAGCTGCCAAGGTTGTACGTTGTGAGCAAAGTGTGTATGTGGTGTGTGAATGACCAGCAGTCTGTAAGATACTTGCTTGTAGCAACAGGTTATTGTATGTACGTCTATATTAATAAAACTAAAAAATTTCAACTGTGCGTTGTTCATATTGTTATAAGACTATAACAACTACATTCCATCATTTTCTGCAAGTAAAGTAGTATCCCAATTTACTTTGCCATCAATATAAGCCCGGACAAAATAGCTTAAATAAATTTCTCCCAGTGTGTATATCCGCTTGACATGCAGCATTGCTTGCCGCACTGAACATTTTCCAAAAAATGTATTTTCAATAATACATCACAGGTGGTCTGCAAATTATTGGAAGAAGAAGAGAAGAAGAACTCAGAAACAAGGAGATATGTGAGTCCCTCAGTTGTATGTGGATGACTAGTTATCATATGATAAACTCTAATATCAGTCACTTACCTGTGTAGTACCCATAATGCTGCAGGTGTCTTTTCATAAAACTCTCATATGGATTCTGCAAATAAAAATTAATCAAATAAGATATGCTTGCTTGTTTCTTTAAATGAATGTTAGCCGGCCGCGCGGGTGGGTGGTATGTTGTTAAGGTTTAATACACAAACACAAACAAATATGTTTATATAATGATATAACAACACGCCGGATTCGTTCAAGGATGCGATATTAGTATAGTTTATTTAATACTTTTATTTGAAAAGGAAGGAAATTTGAATCAAAACCATAACCAAAAAAGGGTAACCAAAACTAAATTCCAACCTAAAAATATCTCCCAAAAATAAAACGAAAACCCAAAAAAAATCCAGTAAAAACCCAACCAGTCAAGGAGTTGGACTGAAAATAAAATAAAGAAAATACAACATAATAGGTGAGGATTATATGAACGGACATTAATGAGAACATTGATTAAGAGTTTAAA
>JAUEKX010207841.1:0-10564 GCA_031834005.1 Dendronotus venustus
TATTATTATTATTATTATTATTATTATTATTATTATTATTATTATTATTATTATTATTATTATTATAAACAAAATTACAGGATAACAAACTCAGTAGCAATAAAAATTACACTGTTATCAATGAGGTCCTGAACAATAACAATATCTCATAGATGTATACATACATAATTATTATATATTTATTTATATTATATATATATAATTATATATTATTTATCATACATTTTTTAACTCAACATTTTAATATTTAAACAAATTAAATACCTCCTCGGGTAAAACTCTCAATTCATCAGCAAGCTTTCCAATATATTTTGGTTTTTGAGATCTTGAAATTGCAATATCACTATATATATATATAAAAAACATATATAAGCTTATAAAAAATATAATAATAAATTCTAACTGATACATAAACACTATATACCTGAGAAAAAAAATTTCATTAGAAACACAAAGTTGAATATATATATATATACTAACCTTGGAACAGGACTTTCCAATTTTAAAGGGAGATATTCAATATTCCACATAGTGAAAATACTAAAAATAACAAACATGGAAAATAAATTTACTCCCACGCAGTAAGTCACTGAATAAAAATTTTATTTCATATTATGAAAAAGATTTGTCACCCTGTATGTATGAAATGGGATAGCCCATTTTATCAACCTTTCTTTTTACAATGATTTCGTCTTTGGAAAGCAACACTTGCAACAAAGCTGGATATAAAGAAATGATGTTACGAAAATCACTTTAAAAATTAAATTTACTAGCTATCTATAAAGAAACATACCGAAATTATTTAGATGATGCAAAGCTCTGGGTCCAGAGAACAGGGAGGTCAACGATTTGTGCAAGATTCAGGGCATTGTTTGCCTTGATTGACAGACAGGCGCAAGAGGGTGAAAATGCAATTTGAGCTCTTTCGGTTTTGTTTGGATTTCAAAATTAATCAAAACATTGGAACCACGTGGTAATAGTACTGTGCGCCCGACATTTCATGGGCGTTTTTGCCACGACGCCACGTTACCGACGAATCGTCGCTATTTCATATTGGTCACCTAAATGTGTAGACGTAGGCAGCAAGGTGCCCAAAGCGTGTTGACTCAGCTGACGAGTTGTGTTTCCGTAGAAGAAATTACGAAACGCTGTGATTTTATTGGTCAAAAAACAATGATTACTATATTATTCCAATGATAACAAATACTTTCCGAGGTTTCAATTTTTAAGATATAAGATTGAACAAGTAAACGTGTGATCAAAACATTGAAATTTCTCTTGGACTGGCCAAAGTATTGGGCAAACTGAGGCGATCAAAGCTTAAAATCAACCCGGATTACCATTAGCGGCGCTGTCTCCATCTGATAATCAGGTATACAATCTTTTTGGGTCCAACTAATATTTACTTTTTTATTCTATTGATTCATAATTTTGAGTCCTTTACCTTTGGGATAATGGTACCTACAGGAAATGTGTTTTATTATTGGTTCCTGTTTAACAATTTGAATTGAAGATGTATTATCAACAAAGTAAAAGTAAATCCAAGATTTCTTACAACTTTAAACATAAGAATTATTTACTGTCGAAGAGTATTCTTCATTTATTTTAACTTGGTTTGATTTTTTTTTTTTTTTTTTTTTTCATAGCCACATTTTATAGCAAGCTAAATACATCATATACTTATTAACAATGTAATATTGCTATATATTTCAGTAACGTGAAGCCTTTATGGTAGAACTGCATAAAATATTATTCTAGGTAGAACCATTAATATCAATGTTATAGACAAATAACTTTTGTTACACATAACAGTTTTTTCGTTTAAATACTGCACCACCACAATGTGTTGTTATTGTCTTTTTACTTTAAACTTGTTTATTCTTTCCAGTTGATAATGTGGTATATTTTGATGGAAACGTGTATTAATATCTTGGAAAGTGAAAACAACTTACACCACAAATATCATAGATTTGCCAAAATTTCAACTCTTACCTTATTTTGAACCCATGTTAACCAAACTAATATTAAATAAAAAAACTAATATATGATATAAAAAGATTTTTGTTTACAAAGCAAGGTCCTTATCTAAACAAATAATAATAAGTATATATATATATAGAAATTATTTTGTTATTTTCATCTTGTTTAAAATATGGTAAATCCACAGTATAAAAATCGTAATCAAAAACAATTTTCATACAGTAAACACTTTGTTATTGTTCTTGAAAATCATTTATTTTAAGTATTAGTTTGACAATTTAATAAAAAACTCTTTTAAGAAAAACTTTCATAAACTTAAATTAAATACAATATTTACTGTATTTTGTCTAGTTGGAACTGCTTGACTTGACCGGATTGGACAAGAAAAATGGAACATGGACAAGAAATGCCATTGAACATCAATGGAACCATTGGTGACATCAATTCATCTAAACTATTGAATGGAAGTTACTCCCCCGAAGAACCATTGTTAAATGGTAATTCTTACTCTCCTACTCCCTCTGCTGCTGAAGACAGCACACCAACATATGCTGATGCATTCCCTCCACTCTCATCTTCATCAGCTGGCCCATCTACTTCAAAGCAATCTGTTTGGGGACAAGGTGGAACTGCAAAAGTAAAACAGTCTCAAGCACCAGTTAAAAAAGTCAATAAAGTGAAATCATCGGAGTCTACTCAGGTGAGATCCTTTTAAAAGTAATTATTTTTTATTGATTTGGCTCTTCAATTTTCAACATATGCACATTTAATTCCAAGGTAAGTGCAATATTGATAAACAATATTGTCTGTTTTGTTTGACATGTGCGTTTTTGCTCAAGTATGAAGACACACAGACAATCTTCTTGAAATCCCTAAGCAATTTTGTTATATTAAGTTTTTGCTATTATAAAAATTACTGTGGTTGTTCAGGTTAAATTTGCTTGGTTGCTGAGGTTATTAGTAGAATACGTATATATATATGTTCTTTGTTGTTTTAAAAAAAAACACGTTTAAGTAGTCTATATCTAATTCTTAATTTGTAGATTTTCAAAATTCCATATGAAGAAAGAAGGTACAAGAACTTGACACCTTTTGATGGAGATGCAGACAGACAAAACCAACTCATTTTGGATGTAATGCAAAAGACTGGAGCAACAATTGAAGTAAGTGTAACAAAAGACCAATGTTTGACAATTATGGTGTCTGGAAAGCGAGAAGCTACTATCCAAGCCAGAGCTCGTGTGACAGCAGGACTTCAAACACAAGCTAGCATTGAAATGGCTATTCCTAAGGATCACCACAAGTTCATCCTTGGCAAAGGTGGAAAAAGACTACAAGAACTGGAACTATTGACACAGACAAAAATTCAGATTCCAAAGGAATCTGATATAATCCGTATTGTTGGTACCAAAGAAGGTATTGATCGTGCCAAACATGAAATCCAACTGATCTCTGATGAACAGGTAACTTAAATTCTTTTTTCACTAACAATATATTATGTAAGTATTTAATAAATCGTTATTGCCAGAGTATGAGTGCCAATATATTTTCATATATCTTTTCATTGGATTAACATTTAGAACACTAAAACTTTTTATTTTGGGAAATGCAAAAAATATTGATATATAAATTTTGATGTAAATCATTCTGTACTTTCCTCAATAGCAGTTATTATATGCTTAATATTAATATATTTTTCATTTAGGCTAAATTGGGATTTGAACGTTTGAATATTCCAAAGACTTATCACCCATTTATTTGTGGCCCTGAAAATGAGAAAGCCAAAGAAATTGCTAACCTTACTGGTGCTCGAATCAATATCCCACCATTATCTGTTGAAAAGGATGAATTGACTGTGGCTGGTGAAAAAGATGCTGTTCAAAAAGCTGTAAAAATCATTATGGAAATCTTCAAGGAAAAGGAAAAACGATGTAAAACTGTTTCTGTTGAGGTATGTATTATAAGCATTAATTTAGAAGTTTATTTTTACAAGGGTGAAATCTCTAATGTTTAAATCAAAGAATGAACAATATTTTTGTAACTTAAAAAACTATAAAATATCATAAAGCATCGTATAGTTATAATTCTCTTATGGGCAAGAATAAGTTGAATAAGTTTTTCTTTTTATACAGTATATGAGTTCAACTAGTTAGTTCTACTGTAGTATAAGATATTATCAACTACTTACTTTTTTTAGGTTAAGAAAAGCCAACACAGATATGTAATAGGACCCCGTGGAGCTGGTATTCAAGAAATTTTGCGTGAAACTGGTGTTTCCATTGAAATGCCACCTTCTTTAAGCAGTAACGAAACAATTACTCTTCGTGGGGATGCAGACAAACTAGGAAATGCATTGACTATGGTTTATGAAAAGGTAAATATCTGTAATCATGGTTTAAGAAATAAATATCAACTTGATAAAAGCTGATTAAACTAATGATGTTAAAATATTCTCATTCATATTTAAGGCAAACAGTGTTGTGACTACGGAACTCCAAGCACCAACATGGCTCCACAGATTTATCATTGGTAGACAAGGACAAAATATCAAGAAGATTACTAAAGATTTGGATAACAAGGTAAGTTATTTTTAACACAAACATTTATATGCAAATCAACAAGGTATGAAATAATCGATTGAATTACTTGAAACACTTTACATTTATTAGGTACACATTGAGTTTTCTGCTGATAATAACAAAATCATTATTTCCGGACCACCTACCGAGGTTCAAGCTGCAGAAAACCTATTGGAATCATCATTAAAGGAACTGGTATGTGTTTTATACTGTTTTATTATGCATTGTTTTTATGTCCTGGTACTAACACTTTGATTGATTCTCATCATCATCATCATCCTTCGATCTAGGTCTGAAAGACAGATTGATTCTGATTCATTGTTGCTATACACTTTGTTATTAGTTAATGAAGTTTCCATATAAATATGATTTTATAAAATTACACATATTTAAACATATGAAAATACCCAAGCTAGTTGAGTGTGTATTAACTGTATTATCTATATAATTATATTTAGAAAAACACAATGTCTTATGAGGATATCCAAGTTGATCAAAAGTGGCACAGACATATCATTGGTAAAAGTGGATCAAACATTGGACGAATCAAGAATGAAACTGGCACATCTATTAATATCCCATCTGACACAACCAAATCCAATGTTATTCGAATTGAAGGTAGTCCTGAAGGTGTTAAAGCAGCAAAGCAGGCTATTTTAGACATGTCAGTTAAAATGGTAAGGTTTCATTTCAAATAGCTTCAGTTTTAAGTTATGCAACCTGTGTAAGAAAACTAATGATATTGAGTATAAGGTAATAAAAAATAACAAAGAGACTTCATTCAAATTTAAATACTTTATTTTAGGAAAATGAAAAATCAAAAGATATTATCATTGAAAACAAGTTACATAAGAATATAATTGGCCAAAAAGGTGACAAAGTTCGAGAAATTCGTGAAAAGTTCCCTCATGTTCAAATTTCATTCCCCGAAGCTGACAAAAAGTCTGATGTTGTAACACTACGTGGACCCAAGGTTGATGTTGATAAATGTTACAATCACATGAAGAAACTTGTCACTGAGCTTGTTGCTTCAAGCTACAGATTAGATGTCCCAGTCATGAAACGATTACATGGTAATATTATTGGTAAAGCTGGTGCTACTATCAAGAAGATCAAAGAAGAAACTGATACTCAAATCGACATCCCTGCTGAAAACAGCAATAGTGATATCATTGTTGTCACTGGTTATAAGCAAAAGGCTGAGAAAGCACGAGAAATGATCCTGAAGATCCAAAGTGAATTGGTAAGTCGCAATTATTGCTTACCATAAGAAAGTTACCATTTTATTTATTTACAGTATTCAAAGTAACTTTCAGTCAAACAATATTATGGTGAAACCACATACAATTAGCTTTGGAGTATTTTCAAATGACTGTTATTAAAACTTTATTATTTAAGTTGTGGTAAGTTGATACTTTGATCGTCATTATTCGAGATTATAAACTAAAGTTAGTTCGTTTTTAAAGCAAACTTTTTGTACTCCTTTCAGGCTAACATTGTTACAAAAGAGCTTAAGATTTCACAAAAGTTGCATAGCTCAATGATTGGACCCGGAGGCAAATTGATTCTGAGTATAACTGCTGAATGTGGAGATGTGAACATTCGATTTCCAAAAGATGGAACCACAAGTGATATTATCACTATCCGTGGAACGCCTGAAGATGTTGAAAAAGCTGAGGTATCTTATCAATTATTATATTATCCTTCTATAGATAACATGTATATTTACATTTTACATTACATTGTACATTTTCCTATATTTCAATCATATGGAAATCCTATATATATTTTGTTCTAATTTTTTGTATCATTAGGAGCAATTGAAGAAGCTTGCTGATGAACGTCTGGAGAATAGCTTTTCTGATGAAGTCAAGGCAAAGCCAGAGCATCATAGATTTTTGATTGGTCGAAATGGAGCAAACATTCGACTGATCCGTGAAAGTACTGGAGCTCGCATTGTCTTCCCAACACGAGAAGATGATAATAAAGAAATTATTACCATCATTGGAAAGAAGGACGCTGTACAGAAGGCTAAGAAAGAATTAGAAGTCAAAATCGAAGCTTTGGTATGGTTCTCTCCTAAAATACTAAGCATGATTATTTACTGATTTCAATGAATTTTTTTTTTTATTGTTGTTGTTGTTTTTCGTTTATAAATTTGTTCTTTTTTTTAGAGCAATGTTGTTGAGAGTGAAGTCCTAATTGATCCTAAACATCACAAACATTTAGCTGCCAGAAGAGCACAGATTTTGAATGATCTTTCTGACGAATTTGGAGGTGTAACAATCAGCTTACCAAAGGATCAAACATCTAACAAAGTTGCTGTCAAAGGTTAGTTATTGTGACTATATCAGCAAAGTGTTTTTAAGATATCTTGTGTTTTATTTGCTTCTGAAAACTTTAAGCTCTTCTGTTAAATATAAAATTACCTTTTATTCAACTCTATTTCTAAATTCGTAATTTTCAGGTGCTAAAGAATGTGTTGAAGGAGCTAAAGCTAGATTGAACGAAATTGTTGATGACTTAGTACAAATGACAGAAATTGAATGTATTGTGCCACAAAAACACCACCGATCATTGCTTGGTAACAAGGGAAAATATGTACAAGAAATCAGTGCCAAATATAGTGTCCAAATCAAATTCCCAGACCGTCGCCCAAAGCCTGATGAACAGCAACAGACACCTGATGAAGAACAACCTGAAGGCGAAACTGGCAAGAACGATATCATCATGATTCTAGGAAAAAAAGACAATGCTGAGGCTGCCAAGGCTAATCTCATGGTAAGACCTAATGTTCTTTTTGTCGTGTCAGTTTGGACTGTATAAATTCATACTTTAAGGGATGTTTGTCAGTAATATCCTGGTGACTTGTAATATATCCTCCTCCTATCTTTTCGACCCAAACTTTTAAAAACATTAAATCTAGTTTCAAGATTCTCGTTTCACTTATAGTAATAGTCATTGCTTGGTTAATACCGAAATGTTAATGCTTTAAACATTTTCTTTGTTTTCAGGAATTAATTCCAGTTTCCCAAGAGGTTACTGTACCATTCGACAATCATCGTTTCATCATCGGCCAGAAAGGATCTGGTATCCGCAAACTCATGGAAGATTATGATGTCAATATAAACGTGCCGCCACCAGATCGTAAAGAGAACACCATCATTGTTACGGGGCCCGTGAAGAATGTGGAGCGCGCCATTGAAGCTCTGAAGGCGAGAAACGACACCATTGAAACCGAAAACGAAGAAAGGAAACTACAAAGATTTGAAATGATTTTGACAGTGTCTAACAAACACCACCCGAAACTCATTGGTATGTTATTTTTTTTGTCGAGCATTGTTGATGTTAGAGATATTTTAATGCTGTTATCGATAAAAGTTGCGCATCACGCATAGTCTTACTTGGAATTTGTCTGGACTTGAAAGATGTTTCGATTAGCTAATACTTAATTTTACTTCACAGGTCGCAAAGGAGCTGTTATTCAGAAACTCCGTGATGAGTATGGCGTGCAAATTAATGTGCCACCCTCCTCTATTGAAGCTGACGATGAGAAAGCCAATCAAATCAAACTGGTGGGATACGAACAAAAATGCGAAAGAGCAAAAGCTGCAATCGAAAATATGATTAGAGAACTGGTAGGTTTTATGTATATCGAAGATTTCGATATAAAATCAATCGATGAGCATTTCAACATTAACATTTTTTTCGATTCACAGATATTATGCTCATGCTCATAATTGATGTGGTGCTAAAGCTCGAGATTAAAATGATGGAAACAAAATATGTTAAACTTTTTTTCTCCAATGATAAATATAAAATAGAAAGATTAGGCAATTGAATTATCCTGAATTTCATATATCCCAGTTTCGTTTTTGTATTTATTTTGAAAACCATTTTCTAAGAACTGAACGCTTATAGTATGTTATACCAACGATGATAATTGTATCTCTTTTTTTTAATAATCTTTTAGGAAGACCAAATGACAATGGAATTCGAAATTGATAGTCGCATCCACAACCGTATAATCGGACCGAGAGGGAAGAGTGTCCGAAAATTGATGGACGAATTCAAAGTGGACATTCGATTCCCTAAGGGCGAACAAAACAAGTGTGTTGTGAGTGGCTTGGAAGAGAACTGTGAATCATGCAAAGAACATTTGCTCATGCTGGAAGAAGAATACGTAAGTTTGCTTGAATTTACATTATGGTAGTTTGTTCTGTTCTCCCTTCTTGTGTTTGTCTTTAAATTCGAATTTTACACCTAGGGAGTATTTAACTAGAAGTGTTTTGGCGATTTATTATTAATAACCGTAGGAGAATTAACGCAACCTATTTGTGCGGAAGGAACCTGGATAAAACTTGTAATTATAGCTGGCATCGTCATTAAGTCGAGCTAGATCAATTATTTACTCATGTTTATTAATAAATTCCGTCCCAAACAAAACTAATTTAAACAGGAAAGAACGCTTAACAAATCATACAAATTTTAATCAATTTAACCCTTTGACTGCCATTGTCGGATATATCCGACATCGCGTAAATGAATTTACAACGTCAAAGAAAAACGCCAGAGCTTTCCGAAATAACTTTTTTCCTAATCATAATAATGTTTTTTTGCGGCAAATGTGTAAACCTTTGACATGAAAAAGCTCAAAGCATTCGACAATGGCGTTTTAGATAACCCATATTTTTTGCGCGTGGCATTCTCAAACATTATATTTGAAAGCAGCTCGGCAGCTAAAGGGTTAATTTAGGTAGAGTGGTGTACTATTCCAGGCTACCTACAAACAACTAATATAATTTTCATCTTTGCATGCAGATGGAGGAAGTGATGGAGCGAGCGGAAGAGCGGAACATGATGGAAGCTTACATGGCTCCACGACGAGGTGGAAACTCCAATGGTCGTGGTGAAAACGACTTATTTGGATTCGTTGTCAAAGACGCACCTTGGAATGGAGGTAGAGGTGGTGGTGGTCAAAAAAACCGCCCACCGCCGCCATCAGCCAATGCTGACAATCAGAAATTGGCTGAGTTTGTTCCTGACGCAGGAAACGAAAGTGAATTCCCGGATCTCGGTATGAAGGGGGCAGCCAACGGTCAAGGAAAAGCGTGGGGCCCATGGGGCAATCGTTAAAAAAAACATTTTCTCTTGCATATGACTATTTACTTGGACAAGATTTCAACGGACAACGATTTTAACTTAGATATAAATGGGGTTTATGGACTAATATAAAAAGATCCTACGCGGGTCTCTGAGCGATTATTTTTTAAGAATTTCAAAACGCAAAAATTGTGTCGTTTTTTGTAAGTTAGCTTTTTAGCGAACGCTTTCATAGTGTGCATACCTTGATTTTTTATATGGAAACGCTTTTAACTGCTTGCGATAAAAAATGAATTTGTATATAGGTAATAAGTTTATTAAGTTATTTAGCTTTTATTCTTCTTCTGATTTCTTTCCTTTTATTTTTATTTAGCTCATCATCGATTGTTTTGACAATGAATTTTTTCATTTAGTACTTTTTTTTTTAAGTATTATCTGTTTTCGAAACTTTTCATTTACATTTTTCAATGATAACCTCTCTTTCTTGTCTGCTTTTCATTTCTACGCAAAACTTTTGTATTACCTACGCTTACCACTCTTAGTTTATTTTACTTTGCTCCTCAAAACGAGTTTTTTTTTTTATTTTCCGTTTTGGGTATCAGCATATACTTATTATATATTATACTACTACTAGAATGATAAAAATTGCATTTTACGTGTCAGAAATTTATTTTAGTGTCGGATGGATATGTGAAGGACTTTTTTTTTGGTGCCATAAGAAAAAACGATATTTTCTAGAATATCTACCTGTAAAAAAATGTGTTTGTTTTTTTTCTCTCGTTCTGTCATCCCCTTGTCATAACAAAACAATAGCCTGAAAAATAATTAGGATCTTTCATAGGAATACCGCAGCCGATATTTTGTTGATCATTGAGAAATCTCCTTAACCATTTACGTGTGGT
>JAUEKX010208396.1:0-10562 GCA_031834005.1 Dendronotus venustus
CCCCCCCCCCCCCCCCCCCCCCCCCCCCCCCCCCCCCCCCCCCCCCCGCATGTTGGTCATAGTTTATTTTTAGCTTGATTTTATTTTCCATTTAAATCTCTGTTGTATTTGTTATCTCCCAGATTTATATTTCTTATTTCTTTTATACCTTTTTGTGTTTTCATATATTCATTTTGATTCCTGTTGACCTTTTATATGTTTGCGTCTGCAGAACATTTTTTTTACTGCATCATATAAAATTGTTGTTGCCTAAGGGAATGTATTAAAGTCTGAGAAGGGCAGTTTTTAGATAAAATCATGCTGCATTTCTTGTCTGTGAATGTATACTGACCTGGTGTATTTATAACCTTAAAAGATATGATCGAAACATAAAAAAACACATCTGTTTACTGCAGTCCATTCTATTTCTCTGTGTATCCTCAATAGCGAATTTTGGTTTTACAAAGCTTATGCTAAGCATGTTTGTTTGATGTCCGACTAAAATGAATTTTGAATGCTTATCTGAGCTTATAATCGATTCATTTAATTGTGCGTTTGAGCCGGAATGGAATGTGGCGAGTTCATGCCCAGCAGTAAGGTCTTAAAAAAATATTGTTATTGTTTGCAATCACCTGATATGGTATGTGGGATCAAACACCGAGACTTATCAGAGATGGACAGTTGATTCAGAGGTCTCATCTGCAAGCTGTGCACTTTTAAGACCCCTTGGCCCCCTTGGCAGTAGTTGGAAATAAACAATAGCAGGTCAAGGCTGATGCTACTTGGGCAAAATTCATATGTTACATTCTTACCAATATCTGGTCAAGGTGGGAAGTGTATATATCTCTGTGCAGAGAGATAGCGTACGCACCGCACTGAACCTTGATAACTAACTCAGAGATAGACTGTCCTATCTATAAAGGGACGTTGCTCTACACCATTCTTGGTTTCTGCCGAGTATTATCCAGATCCATAATTGATAGAATACCAATCGAAACATTCTTTGGTCTTTTGTATTGTTTTTTGTGCCCCACACCTATGTCTTCATTGTAATTTCATTTTATTAGAAAGAAGTGGTGTGACCACAATTCAACAATCTTAGTTTTGCAAATGACGTTAAAACACTGACTTCACTTAAAACCTTTGGGTTATTTCAAACCTCAAACTTAATTTTGCTTGTACAAAGTTCTTTTTTTAATGCCAAAGCATGTTCTATGAAACTGTCATAAATTTTGCTTGTATAGTTTATTGGACTGAAATGGAAGATATCTTATGATGCAAATTATCTTTTTTCTTTCATCGAATTGGATCCTTTTTTTTTTACTCCACATGCAAATGATTTCTTGTTTTGCTGTTTTGTGTTCATTTTCAACAAATTGATCTTATATTTTGTTGCATATTGGTTTCCAAAGCTTAGTCTATGGTTTGGCTTGTTTCAGTTTTCCAATTTGAAGCAAAGGAAATTCTAATCATTCATTCAGCTTTTAATAGCATTTTCACTGTCTGCAAAAATGTCTTTTGATGAGTGGACAACACTGTGTTAAGTTGTTTGCCCTTAGTTTTACTCTCATTTTTTCCTTTGTTGATTAAAAAATGCTCATCCTGTCCCTCAAATCATTTGGTAAGCCTATGGAAACTGATGACTAGAATTTAAAAACCTTTGTTTTTTTTAATGGTCATCGTAATAGTCACACTGAAAGTTGATAATTGAAAATTGCTCTCTTGAAAGCTGAATGGAGTTAAATAGATTAGATTACAGTATCCTTGTTGTATATCACGTCTAACAGGTATGATATATTCCATCACTATCATAATTTTAGCAATTGTTGCATTCTTTTCTCCACCATTTCATATCATATGAGAGAATTAAGGTGTGTCCCTTATTTGTTTTTCCATTCTTTTGACTTAATCCATTTCCCTCCTTCATTCTGGCACTTTTGACCACAAAAATTTGCACACAGTAATAGTATACTGTATTTCAAGAATCAAGATTTTAAAACTTGTATTGTGGGTTCATTTTGAAGGTAAAACCTGGAATTATATTCAGTAATCATTGAATTGATAAGACATATCAATATCACATTAGGTAAAGAGATTTCAAGAACATAGTTTTTTGTTGTTGTTGCAAAAACACAGTTTTTGTTTGTTATTGTTTAAAGGGAATATCAAAAAGTTTTTACCGGAATAAGAAAGAGTAAAGGTATGATCTTAATTTGCACAGATTAAAGATACCTCTAAGATTAGCAATTACACAAAAATTTGACAACTTCTGAGGGGTACATCTGTCTAATCAGCACCACCTCTATAATTAGACAGGTGTAAACTACCCATCAAAAATTGCCAATTATATACCCTTGTCTTGTACTCAGGAGGATCAATTTATTGATATCCCCTCATATATTCATCACCTTTGTTCAGTTGGAAATTAAGTTTGAAATGGAATTGGATGTTCTGAATTAGTTATCTTTCTTTTTCTAGCTTCAAATTCTTTAGAAATCCTGACATCTTTTTCATGATGTATAATATTATCATTGTCACCTTTACGGATGATATATGTTTGTCTCTTCCTTGTAAATGAGAAACCATTAATATACTGAATTCAATCATGTAAAGCTTTGTGATATATCATCCTGTTTGTGTTTTTGTGTTTCTCATCTTCAGAGGTCGGGGATGCCAATCCATGAGCATTTGATGTACGACATGAAAGATGTGTGGTCTGAGATTCAGGCCAGGGTAAGGGTTAGGATACTCGAGACGATAATACGATTCAATGATAGATGGAGAAGGCACTAGATAATGATGAAAACATATGATGATCAAAGTAATGAACAGTGCCAAAGATTGGCAAAGTCTTGAATGAAGAATGATAATAAAATATTAGAATCAGTGACTGTAAACATGCTTATTGGGGAACATTCTTATTTGGAGAATAGCCTATGCAGTGTGCTTGATTTGCTAAACTCATTTTATTTTGACTGAAGAAAGGAACATTTTTTTCATCCATCAAACCCTCCATTTTTTCAACTCTCCAGCTCCAGATTCTGCTGTCCCAATACCTGGATGTCAGCAACGCCATGTCGTCTGGCCCTCAGATCCCGTCAGGCTTTGACGAACCCAGCATGGACATCAGCCAGTACTTCAGCAAGAGGCGACCCGCCAAACCCAAAAAAGTAATTAGAATGATAATGATAATGGTGATAGTACTACTAGTAATAATGATAATCAAGAAAGTACTAGAAATAATCGTTATGATAGTACTAATAATGGTAATAGTGATAGTGCAAGTAAAAATGATAATGGTCATACTAGTACTGATAATTAGATAGTAGGCCTACAGTAATAATGATGACGAAAGTACAGTACTAGTAATAATGATAATGATTGTACTAGTACTGATAATAATGAATTTACTAGTAATAATGATAATACTAGTAATGACAATAATGATAATACTTTAAAATATTGCTTTCCCCAAAAGCTCAAGGGCTTTACAATTGCAAAACTGTTAACATTATGATAGCACGATAACACATAACTGTATATGGATGAATTTAATTGTCAGACTAATTCTACTATTACCCTATTGTGTTGAATGAAAGTGAGGTTATCCAATTCATATTATCTTGACACCTTCTACTTCTATTTTCAGATATCGCTGTTTCGATTTGATGCATCCCAGCATGCCATAAGTGTCAGCAGTGCTAGACAACAAATTCAGCAGTATGAAGACGTATGTTGGCCTTATGAAGGTTTTTTTGTAATCCAGTTCAAATTTTTAAACAGAATATATATGTCATAATATGATCATAGAAACTGTCTGATTTAATTAGCAACGAGGCCACAAGAGCCTTAGAGCTGAATCCAGTTTATATAGCATGAAGAGGATAGGTAGTACCACTGTCTGGGGAAGATGAAAATGAATTGCAGATTACTCTCTCTCTTTAATGCTGATGTCAATTGGAATCTATTTCCTCCCCTACATTGAATCTGGCAATTTGGGTAGTGTGAAGTGGTTGGATGTTGGGTGGCTACAGCATTGCCCTTAGACCTGAGTGAACCCCACTTGGCACTTTATTTATTCTATGGGGAAGATGATTTACTCCTATTGCTGAGACTGACGTGCAAGATATTTTGGCTTGCTCTTTTTTAGAATTGAAGACAAAATGGGAAAAATATGGGCAACTGACAAAATGGGAAAAATATAGGCAACTTCTGTTCTTTATATTAAACCTTGTAGTCCTTTTATTACCTCTCTTGTTTCATTGTCAGGATGCTTTGGGCCAATCAGACAACTGGCACATCATGAAAGTCTGCAAGCCAGTGGCGTTCAATATCACTGGTAAGTAAGGGTTTTCTCATCATTAACTTTGTACTCTTTAGGACATTGCTTTTGCCATCATGGTCTCAAGGTAAAGAATTGATCATCACCCGGTATTCCATGATTCAAATTGAAGTATGGGAGAGTTTTTATGACTTTGCTGTGTGAGTTAAAAATCAGTCAAAGACGGACTATAAAAGTTTCAAGTTTCAAGTTTATTTAGGCCAACAGACCAAATCACAATTGTGTTTGCAATACATTTCAATAAATTAAAAAAAGAATAATAGAATTTTGATATGATCCTTCAAAAACCTTTTTAGGGGGTATTTCTTACAGCGTTCATTTTTTAATGTCTCTCTCCAGCCATCTACAAACATCTGAAGTCTTTCATTCAAGAAGTCGAGGAGATAATGGACACAACCTCAGGGTAAACATTTCAATAGTATCATTATTATTGGAAGGTTTACGATTTTCTCTGTTGTACCTAGCTGACACTGCCTGTGGTGGTTTTAACTTCTATTTCAGTGTGGTTGAAAGTATCTTACTATTATTTCCCATCAAATAAACATAGAAAATCAGTCAATAAGAATATGGCAAAAGCGTCATTATTGTGTTGTTTTGGAAGCAGATTTATTTTGTTTCCCTTTCCATTTCTTTTCTTGTTGTCAGTCTTCAAGAGTTCATCACAGACTTTGTTCAGAAAGCTTTCTTGGGCCAAGTACATCAAAGGGTGTCTGAAAATATTGACACAGCTACCAGAGGTGAGCAGAAATAATATGTTTTAGGATTACATATCTATTCTACAGGTAGTTTTAAAATGATTTGTTCACAAATGTAAACAAAACTGTCATTAATCTCATCAATGAAAATCTGCTGTGATATAGGAAATATCTTTTTAGTTTATTTCTGGAGTCTAGTTATATTTTAAAAGTTACAAAACTGAGTAAAGGTAAAGTGTCGTGGAGTCTGACATCACTTTTGATCAAAGTAAATGGGAGGATTACTTTGTTATCGCAGTTTCAAAATTCCCAATCAAGATACCGACAACTAAGCAAACAGAAAAATATAAATGAGAACTTGAATTATCAACTATGAACTAATTACTTGTTTTTCTTGCATAGGCCTACTCCAAGAGCAATAAATAAATGGTTGTGTTTCATTAAGTTATGCTTCTGTCATAGGTTGTGCATCTGATTAAGAAGAAAAGATATCAGAGTTGAGAACTATTGATCTTGTTTTACTTATAGTTGAAGAACACGAAGACGGTCATCTAAGTAAGTCACAGAGTTTAAAATATCACAACCTTGTTGTGATTGGATGCAAGTTGTGTTTTGATTGCATCAGTCTGCATCATGAACCTTGCGTGAGAATGAACTAATGGAAACTTTGGAATGTAACTAATAAACAAAAAATGCTCTGTGAAAAACAAAATATTTTGATACCTATAGATATTTTTCGTTCCATTTGATTTCTCTGTACGATTAAAGTAGTCGATAGGTTTCTAGATTGGATTTCTATTTCTAAATAGTAGTAACGCTGAATTGAATTACTTCTTTAAACAGACATTTTTTTCCATCGCATATTTCTCTCCCTCTCTCTTTAAAATATTGTTTTGATAGTTTAATGTGGTTGTCAAAGCATTTCTTACTTTCTATTTTTACTCCTTTAGTCTTGTTTAATAATTGAATGAAGCGATCAAGAATTCTTCCCTTTCGTTATGTTGAAAAGTGTGTCTGGTCTGTGAGCGAATTCTATATACTGAGCCTCTATCAATTTTATTTCACCCCTAAAAGCTATCAATAAAAATATAACGCATGTTCCTTTTTCCATCAAATCTTAAGATGGATTGGAAAGCCTTTCTTTTATAAGAATCTTGCTTTGGATTTTGGTTTTCAGAAAATAGATACTAGAACATTTTGACAATGGCGACTATTTTGTTTGGTATAAAAAACTTTAAAGCTAAAGTATGAAGTACTGCCCTATCCGCCCAATAACACTGTTGAAAAAAAGCAGGTTATTAGGCAGAGCAAGCTTTTACGCTGCATGATCTTCTTAGGCGAATAGTTCTATACCAGGAGTCGAAGTAATCCATGTAATGGTGCCCCTTTTAAACTTGATGACAGGTTTGGTTTCCTGCTTTCAAAATATCTTCTGGCTAATAGAAGAGAGATTCATTGTGTGTACGTCCATAATTATCCATAAACTAACATTGCTTTTGAATGAATACAGCTTACCTACCGATTGCAGGCTTGCGGGAAGAAGAATATTTTCATTATATTCTCATCCCTTTATATCTATTGCTGATGATTGATGAAGGAAATGGTCATTGTTTTTTCTGATCCATGAGATGTTTGTTTCCATCAGGTCCTAGGGGCAGGATGCCAGGCACAGGTGAATGCCAAGGCTTTAACACATCTAATCTAACACACTACATACAGTGCAGCACATATATTCGTTGTTGACAGATAGGGAGAAGATAAAAAGTTGGATCAATTCAGGAATAGTTATGGTCAGAAATGTGGGACAAACCAAGAAGTGAAACTATAGAAATAACCAAGGCTGTGACCTCTTCGGGGTATCTATGACGTAGATAAAGTCATTCATTTTGTACAATATTATTATAAAGGACGTTTTATAATCCTCATTCTATTTATAAATCACAAAATTCCCCACATTTCTATCCACTACTATTAGAGAAATATGTGCTGCATTGTTCTAGTTGTATGCTCTCTGCTCTGTCAGTACTCTCGCTAACTCTAATGCTAGCAGTGCTAATTACCATTACCATCAATAACAGCCTCTACTTATATACCTGGTGTTATTAATCTTGTACTTCAACTGGATGCAAGGATTATTACTGGAAGTTCCTTTTCTTCTCAGAATCTATTGCTTACAGTTCTTAGAAAATATTTCCAGATATTATAACGTCTGGCTGTAAACTTAGATGTAATGAAATTCAGCAGCTTTGTTAATTCATTCGATTCATTTTAATCTATCCATCTATCCTTCTATCTATCTATTATCAATCGACTTAACTACCTATTTATCATGTACTCAACCTTTCATCTATCAATCACAATATTTACTCAGTGATGTACAAATTTGCCATGACATGTTCTGGAATCTTCTTTTCCCCCTCTCAAATATCTATTTTTACAACATGATATCTGGTAAAAGTAAATGATTTTATAACATCCTTATCATTCACATGGATAGATAAAATGAATGATATAATAAGGATCACATGGAATAAACTTTTACAAAGTGAAATACCCAGAATAAATTTAATGAACAAAGTTGCCATAAAATTGCTAAATAATGACAAGTAAACTTAGAAAACTAATTTTCACCATTTCAAGAAGCATTTGTAATTTTTGGGTCTATATTTGAAATTGGGAAACTATTTTTTTGCAATAGTTTCCTATTTTTATAGAAATATCATATACAACAAGAAAATTTATT
This sequence comes from Dendronotus venustus, assembly GCA_031834005.1. NCBI lineage: Eukaryota > Metazoa > Mollusca > Gastropoda > Nudibranchia > Dendronotidae > Dendronotus > Dendronotus venustus. The sequence continues at coordinate 7,760 of JAUEKX010208396.1, forward strand.
ACTAAACTCATTATGATATTGATGGAGAAGACTTCCCACACAGACAAATTATTTTATAGTTACATTAATCCTTAAAAGGGATCAAAGGTAAACAAGAAAGAAAGAATGTACATTAAAACAAAACTTCACGGAGATAGAAAAATGGAAAGGCAAATTTATATCTAAGGTGTCTGTACTATGTATCGTCAGTGTCATGCTCTAAGCGTATAACTCTCTGTGAGTACAAAAAGCTGTTTTATTAAAAAAAAACAATGAGTGTTACAATCAATATTGATTGTACAGTAATTTACGCATTTCTATTGGTCAATTTTCCATCCGCTTAAAATAACATGTAAAGATCGTAGCGTTTGGTACCAAAAAAAAGCTGAAACAAATTTAGTTGAGTTCTACGTTAAAAGAATGACATTGACAATATAATAATATGGTTTCAATGGGACAAGCCAACGCTGGTATAGCTCCACACTGTGACTAATACTACTTCTACTCCTACTACTCCTACTCCATTCTAACCACTTGTTGTTCTCACCACGGCTCAGTGGAGGAGGAGGAGGATGGCCATAAGTGTGAGTTGGTTTGGTTGGTGGGTGCTGCGTGTGTGGGGGGGCTGCGTGTACATTATCATCATATTATTATTAGCATAGCTTATTGTGTCTACCAACTCTTTGGTGTTGTTGTTACAGGATACTGTCGAAATCTGAGCTAGAATTTCCACTTTTTTTTTTACAAAATGACTTTTTTTCGCTATTCTTTCGTTATCTTGCATGTATTATAAATTTTACATACCATATCGCATAGCTTATTGTAACATCAAGCAATGTCATTCTAGGAGAGAATTGATAATCATATATCGCAATTGTATATATGAATGTCTATATTGAATTATATATCATGCTGTATTCTTTCTCTCCCTTATGTTAATGTTACTGCCGTATATTTCTAAAATGCAGCCTTGCTTTTAAAGACTTTGCATGTGGTGAATTGTTAAGGCTTGCAAGAGCAAAATAACTCCCCAACTTTATTGCTTTCAATATTGTCTCTAAATGCAAAAGGAAAAGGGAAAGATTTTGAAAAGAATCCTTTTATCAATTGAACTAAGGTTCGTTCACCCGTGGCATAAATCAATTTTCAAATAATGATAACAACCATTGTTGTAGTTGATGTGTCAAACATACTACCCATCAAGGTTTTGAGGTGTGTTATGTGCTACTACTAGGCGACCATGAGTTGAGTGTGCTGTGGTTAATGTTTCCCTTTCGTATGTGTTAGTTTTCTGTAGTTGTTTTCCAGCATTTGATGTGGAAATAAGTTTTCTTTTTAAACATAATTTTCATGTCATGTATTCATCAATTTAAATCAACAAAAACAAATAGTAATCTTTCAAAATCTTAATTCCATTGATATAAGAGTACTGAGACAGTTACTCAAATATCATAAAGATGGTTTTTATTCTAGCCAATTGCTTCAATGATACTTTTTTTGGGGAAAGTATCCCCACAGAACATTTCATTTTAATCTGACTGTGCAAGTTCTTGTCTATAAGCTGCTAATGCTGATGGCTTGAGTTTAAATGCTGCAACATTTCAAAAGCAAGAAGCATTTCTTCATCAGCTTCCTTGTTCTATGCTCCTCTTTCTAACACAATTCAATTTTCCTGATGCTATTAACTATTTGATTCATCAGATCTTAGCTTGAAGGAAGATAGTTAATTTAATTAGGATTTAGTTTTGAGCAAATTTTACTAATAAATTACGATATTTTTTTATCAAAGATCTGAATGAGGAAGGAGATAATGATCAAAACATTTTTTACTTTTAATCGAAATGCATTTGAATTTTGTAAAAAAACAAATAGCAAAAGGCCTGGTGCTACAGCGGACACCTTATATCAGTATTTCATGATTAGTTTTAATCAAACTCACTATACATTCATACTGATTATGATTAGACACCAATTGAAAAAAAAAGAGCTATGAAATGAAAACCAGACATGGAAGAAAACAAAATCTAATCATAACGTCTTCTTTGGTAATGTCTAGTAAATTGTCCTGTCCGAAGAGCATTGGATTTGGTCCATTAATACGGAAGGAGTAGGAAGAAATATGTAGAATAATGAAGTTGTATAAAAATTGCAAAATTATACGTTCAAGGAATAGTTATATTTCAAGCAGTACTTCAAGCAACGAGTATCTAGTTTCTTTGCTTCAAATTGGAAATTATCATCTCTTTGTTTGACTTTTCTTTTACTGCATCATCTTAAAATGTTAGTTGTGCTCGTGAAATTTATTCTTTTTTTTTTCATCTCCTCCTTCAATTTACTCTTCGAGACTTATGTCAATTGTGTAAAAGCTATCAATGTGTATAGACAATTTCTTGTGTTGCCGGAGCCTTTCACTGTAATGCTTCCAAAACAAGTTCTTTTGCAGTTTAGATATTTTTGTGAAATATGTTTGGTTTTTACAGAAATGCAATTTGATTATCATGATATTGTTTTTTCTTTCCTAAAACTTGTGTTCTCTTTCTTGTAAAACTTTTCATCCTTATTTCATACATTTACTGTGCATTTATGTTTCAATTTTATGCAATTGTCATTAAAAGAACTAGATAGGATGTTGTGAATGTGATCAGACTATATGGTATTTATTGCAATGTGCCATCTTGATAGATTGGTTGTCAAAACGAAAAGGAGATTATTATATTCTGTGTTTCCATACTTTAACTCTTTTTGTACGTAATTATTTTGGGGTTTTTACGGAATTAATTTTCGGCCGGTGTAAAAATATTAGGTATGGTTACGTTATGTTTGA
>JAUEKX010208507.1:0-10560 GCA_031834005.1 Dendronotus venustus
TCCTCAATATCATCCAAGTTTTTATCTATTTTGTATCCACAGCTTCTCATCCAATCTTTTGAAATTTCTTCGTGGTTCGTTGGAGGTTTCGTAAATCTTGTCCAATTTTCTAAAGTCTCTTGAACCTTTTTTTTTAAAGTTTTCTTCCGTGGTGTATTTCCAGTACTAGCCATGACCTTTTCAACAGTATCAACTGGAAGGACAGAACCTCTTCTCAATTCCTTTTCATAAAAGTCATTTTTAGTTGTATAGCTAATACTTTTTGATCTCGCTTCTGGATAAACAGCAACTATAGGACCCATAGTTTAAAAAGTTACATTAAAATCGTCAACAGTAAAGTTCAAAAGAATTGGATAATAACATGTAACAAAAACATTGAATTTATATGAGAAAAGTGACTTTAGAATGTAAACAGACATGTCCTATCACGTTTTATACAACAATAATAATTTTAGATGACATTATTAAGCAAACAAGATATTTTGTTCATTCCATTCTTATTTTCGATGTGATATATTTGTAATCTTTATGTCTTTCAAAAGACTTGTGGAGGCTTGTCAAGTGTAATAACAAGAATTTGTCTGTACCATGACATGTAAATAGGGTTTTAAAATATCGCTTTCCGACGTTTCACGGAAAACTATTCTTGGACACTGATCATAATGGGATTTTTCACACATGGCTGTATCTCCTCAGTAGACTTTTGAACTTAATATTATATTCTATACAAAATAGAATAGCTTAACCGGACTTATCATACATCATAGATTTCCCAAAGTCAGATTTATCCTTGCTTTTTGGTAATACTATCAAAAAAGAATGTCATCATCCAAATGGTTTTTATGAAAATTTAATTAGCTACTTTAATGTCAGTTTTAAGTAAAAACCATTAACCAATAGTGAGATAAGTAGGTGGACCATTTGGCCTGAGCATGACAAGCTCCAAACTTAAAGAGATTATCGTTAAAGGGCTTTTTTGATATGTAATAAATTTTGTTGAGTTGTTTACTTAATTATACACTTTAAAGTGTCGCATAAAACACGAAATATTTGTTTCTCTTTTTATATTTAAAAAAAGCTCTGAGGATAATAATACGTGATTGATGAGAAAGAAAATTTTTTGTTTTTTTACAATCAAAAAAGTGAAAATCTCCTTAATTTACCCGAAATCACAATCAAGTTTAATTGGTTTTCGCTTTTCCATTTTATCCATAACATAACAGTTTTTTCAGTTCTTGTGATAAAATCAGCCGTTCAAACATTAGAAACTCTTAAAACTAGATTTCCATAATTTCCCTTGCTACTTGCATATCTTTTCCTACCAGTTTTTTGCTGACACAACACAAAACTTGTTTTAACATGTCCATATTTCTCTCACTAGAAAAGTATAAATATATGTTTGTGTTGATGTTTTACCAATCATAAGTTTCAAAAGTGATAGATTTGTCTAAAAATAAAAGAAAGCGTAAACAAATAACATAAACTAAAATACAGTGACGTATTTGATATTATATATCGTCAATTTGACATGGATGGATTCAGCATCCGTCATGTCATGCTTTCCTTCCACCGAAACTCATGTGATGAAAGAAAAAATACCAATCATTCATGGTTTATTTATAAATCTAAGTATACCCAGTAAATTGGATAAACGATTTGGAGATGTATAAGTTATTGTCTATAAATTACGGGAGCAGTACAAGGGTCTGTCTCTGGTCTCTTTCTCTTTCTCTTTCCTTTCTGTGTAAATTCATGATATTCAAAAAGCCTTCATACAGTATTTCCTAAGCCTTGGTTGAGCACCCGGCCACCAATAATTCCCACAAAAGAGACTTAGGGATATAGTTAAACAGTTAATCTGGAATCATTAACATAAATATTTTAAATAATCACAAAAATGTATGTCATAAATTTCAAAAATTTAGTAAGAAGATTTTGATATTTTGTCGAGTTGTTTACTTGATTAAACGCTTTAAAGTATCGCATGAAACACGAAATATGGGTTTTTCTTTTCTTTCCTTTTAAAGGTAAATAAGAAAACACTGCTAAAGATTTCAGTTTGACACAATTCTTGAATTGGTTTATATAGTCTGTATCAGAGCCTTAATAGAGCTGTGGTCCGGCGGCTAAAGAGTGCTCGTGTTGAGAAGATAGAATGATCACGAATACTAATGAACGTGAAAGATCGCACGATCGCAGACAATGTTCGCAGAGTCATAGTGACGTTGCATTTAATCTTTGAGACTTTTAGCACTTTCTTTTGTTTTTATTGTTAGCTTACATTAACTTAATTTGATGAGAATTTTAGTCTTTTTATTTGTTTTTGTTTTAGTTTGTTCTTAGAGAACTTGAGAATATGAGAATATGAGAATAAATCTATGGAAATTTTACAATTAATTCAGGAACCCAGTATTGCTGAAATCGATGCAATTCTATACCACCTTAGGTACGTAGATATAAAGTTCTTCCTTTTTCTTTCCTTTTGCACCTTGATATCGATACTCATGACTCCACTGGAACGCAGAGACGAACAGGGAACAGCAATTTAGTGTATGGCTTCTTTTCGTAGTTGAAGTTTTAGTTAAGCTTGAAAGCTGCTAAAAGGAAAAAAATATATTGAAAAATATTTACTTATATGCAATAGAAATATATTCTCTTCTTTCCTTCAACAAAACTCCACAACAAAACATTAATACTTTCTAAACTTTTACCGGAAACGAAAATCGAAATTTGGCATCCATCTTAAATGTTGAGTTACAGAAACCGATAAACAGTTGCAAGAAATATCTTTCTCAAAACACCCAAGTCTCCCAATTAACAGAATAATTACTCAACATAGTTCAACATGTTTACAGCCTCCGCCTCAACTTTTTTGCATAAAATTAACAAATAGATTTGAATTTTTACTTATGTAAAGGAAAAGGTTTTTATGGACATCGGTTTCTATTGATATCACTTTTATTTCTCTATTTCCTACATATATTTTGAATATTCAATGTTTATACCTGAAGTTATCGTCCTTCCAAAGGACATTTTCACCCGTGACCTCAGACAAATGCCTACTGGACATTTGGTCCCAGATAGCATCCCAGACCTTCTCTCGAATTACCCAACACACGTGCCACTACAATTTCTTCGAATATTAAAAAGTTTTTTATAAGCAATAATTTCTATACAATGGAATTCAGTTAAATAAACTTACACAAAAATTAGTAAGGTAGCTGAGGAATATCTCAAAATCTAAAGAAGTAATTTTGACAAACGTCAACGTCACCTATAAATGTAGAATCATAAAATATGACTGTTAAAAAGTCGCAAGGGAATATTATGGTGGGCAAATGCAAAGGGAAGGTAAAAGTCATGCAAACCAATAGTCTTAAGGGCAAATTTCTGAGAGGCAAATCTCTAGGTCGGTTAAACTGTCTTAGGGATTAGAGGATGCAGGGTCAAATGTCCAAACACCTATCCAACCACTGGGGGTCTTCTGACATTAGTTCGTAGTACAAGAATTAGTAGAGGAATAAACAAATGAGAGAGTAAAGCAGTTCGTTCTTTTAAGTGTAACACCTTTATTTATAATTTTAAATACTTTCCACTAAATAGGTTCTCCCATAAACATCGTTGTTCTTGAGCTTATTTTTGGGATAAACCTTCGCTTTAAAATTATTAGAGACCTGAAGAACATTCAAATCGACTCGTATATTCAAGATGTTTCATTTTTTTCTTTCAACCTTGTTTACGCAACTGACTCTGCAGATGACAGCTTAGAAACGTTTAATACACTGATTAACTCTTGTGTAGAAAAACACGCCCCTATTATGAAGATAAGAGTCACCGGCTCCTTGAATCCACGATCTAAAAATTGCTACCCGTTGCTAAGCGTTGCCGAACTGCAACGTCAATGTAAAGAGCATTGCTATCGAGCGCACAGATCACAAGATGTCTTGGAGTGGGAGAATTTCAGAAATACCCGTAACCAACTAAAACAAACCATCAAGTACACGAAAAAGGTTTTTTTTCAGAAAGCATCAAACTTAAATGGACCGAAAGAAGTCTGAAAGCTCATTCATCGATTACTTAATCCGAAAGAAGATAAAATTGCTATTGATCCAACCATTTTTAATAACCATTATCTTTAAACTGCACAACGTATTCTCGACTCCATTCCGATCTCATCTGATGATATATAAACACTCCTTCAAATGATCAAGCCAAGAAATAACCATAACGAACTCCAATTTCAACATGTCACCTTTGAGGAGGTATCGAGAAAGCTGCAGGCATTAAGACTTGATTGCTCGTCTGGTTTTGACCACCTTCCAATTAAACTAATCAAGACGATAATGGAATACATTTCTTCACCATTAGCTCACATCATCAATTTGGGGATTGACGAAAATAAATTCCACACGAAATGGAAGATTGGCAAAATAACATCAATACCAAAAATTGAAAATGCAAAAACACCACATCAATATAGACCAGTAACAGTGCTACCAGTTCTGTCAAAAATCTACGAGCGGCTCATAGCAAAGCAAGTATGTGAATACATAGAACACCACAGCATCTTCAAGTCCACAATGTCTGGCTTTCGGAAACATCACTTAACTGCAACACTTCTCATGAAGATAAAGAATGATATTATCGAAGCTATGACAAGAGGAGAAGTTACGCTCGCAACATTCGTCGACTATTTGAAAGCATTTGACACCGTCAACTACAAAACGCTTTTAACAAAGCTCCGTCACATCGGTTTCTCGCATGACGCAACACTGTGGATGCTTTCATATCTTAGAGACCGAAAGCAATTCGTTCAAGTAGATGAAAATAAGTCATCTGAAGAAACAGTAAGGTTTGGAGTTCCCCAAGGGTCAGTGTTTGGTCCGATTTTGTTCAATCTGTACACTTTCGATCTCCAAGAAATGATTGCTGGGAACATTTGTCAGTATGCTGATGACACAACGAATAATATATTCTGAAAACCATCTACAGTACCACAAGCAATGCAACAACAGACTGCTTTTCTGCATCAGCTTCGCGAATGGTAGAAAGATAACGATCTTGCCTTCAATGAAAACAAAACAAAGATCGTGCTGTTTTCTACGAGTCAAATGACAAGAATGCACAAGGTTGACGACAAAGAACATTCATTGCCGAAGATCATGTACGAACGATGTCCTATTGAAAGAACCATTAGTCACAAACTTTTGGGTGTTCATTTCGATCAACATATCGATTGGAAAATTCATATTGACAAAATAGCAAGATCAGTCAATTTCAATTTGCATGTCCTAAAGTACTTGAAACATACTGCCAACTTTAAGTTGCGTAAACATTTAGCAGAAACACTGCTCATTTCTAAAATCGACTTTTGCAACTCTCTACTGGTAAATGCTCCCAAATACCGTTTAGAGAAAATAGATCGATTACTGAAACGAATTGCTGCTTTTGTACTACTAAAGTACTGTACGACAAAATAGGTAATCGGCTTGCGAAGATATTGGCGTCTGTCTTTACAGAGCAACAATAGAGTTTATTGAAGACAAAATAAAAAACGATCCGAATCCTTATAGATGCATGTTAGACCAATAAATTGTTAATATGGGAATATTAAAATATATCAAATGATAAATATTTTATCTCCAACTTCCTCTCTCTTAGAGTGATAAAAATTAAAAAGTTTAGTAAAGAGAGTTTGGAGTAAGAAACTAGACAAACAAGGTAAGGAGCCATGTAATACATGTATCATAAAAAAAAATTAGCCATTTAATCAATAAATTACTGTGCGAACCAAACAACGATCTACCAAAGAATAATCCACGATTTCATGGAAGTTATGCTCTCAAAAAAGCTTTTTTTTTAGAAATGGAATTACGTTAATGAAAGGTAAACCATATTTAGATTTTGCAAACAAAGTGTTCTATTGGATTTGATAGTACATCAAACAAGACAAGAGCAAACAACAAAAAGATGAAACTGCTGAGGCAAACGTTTTTAGCAGATTTGCTCAAGGTACCATTTTTATTTACGAAATCGACATTGACAAAGACGAAGTAAATGGCATTGATTAGAAAAGTGACGCCTATCTGATGCCTATCATTTGGCAACACAGAACATGTTGTGGAGTCTGAATATCACCGCAGACACAATTCAGGTTTTCACTTAAACCAATTCTGCGTATATGACTGACATATGTTCCCTAGCTAGAGCGAATACGATCCAGGAGAACCCACTGACTTCGCTTTAGATCGTCTCCAGCGAATTTCTCTGAGGGTAGCAGAATGTAGTTACAGAACCGGGAGTTTGAGTTACGCCAGCGAATGTTTCAAGTGGTCGTAGCCCAGTGAGCTGAGGACGCATTTTGCTCGATTTCGCTAGCCAGAGAGTGCATTTGGGTAAAGAGTGGGCTTCAGCTCTTGAGACAAACGTTGACTAATGGAGATATACCGCTCGATGAAAGGTATGCGTGTCTGGCGTAGCACGCTCACGTAGGTTGAATATACTTTTATCTCTTCGATTGTCGGTAGGTTTCAATGCCACAAAGAATAGGCAATATATTCGCTGAGGTAGACTTGATGCAGCCGCTTATTAACCTTAAGCATTAGTTTAGGGATGCGTTGGCTTCATACTGGAGAACAATACTCTGCAACAGAATAACACAGTGCCAATGCAGAGATTCGTAATGTCGCAAAGTCCGCGCCCTTTGGTTGCTAGCAAGACTCTTCGGCAGGTTACAGCGTTTACTAGTCTTTGAAGCGGTGTTTACAAGGTGATGGCTGTATGAAAAAGTACGGTCAAATGTAACGCCAAGATACTTTGGCATTTTATCGAAAGGTATCTTCTCACTTGAGGCAGTAACATTTAGCTCGTAGTTTGATTGGTGGTTACTTAGATGGAAGGTGCTGCATGCAGTTTTTATAGTGTTCAATTTAAGCCGCCAGTTTAATTAAAATATTCTCGAAGTTTGTCTAGGTATTAGGACAAGATTCTCTCAATAGTTGGAAACCGTTTATCACTTTTCAGAAGAGCGATGTCATTAGGATAGATATAGTTATCCCTATGCGTGTCGGGAATATCGTAGGTGTAAGTGTTAAAAAGAGCAGGCACAATGACCGACCCTTGAGGTACACCATTAAGCAAAGTTCTGCAGCGCAATTTATTCTTTCTAGTGTGTACGTAAAATCGCCGCTGTGAGATCATACCCATTATGACCCGGACCATTTCTTTGCTAGAGATTGTCTTCAGCAGTTTGAGGGTTAGACCTCGGTACCAAACTGTGTCATAGGCAGCTGAGAGGTCGACGAGAACAATACCCGCTTTGAGTTTTTTTATCAAACGAAACCTCGATGTTCTCAGTAAGTAAGACGACTTGGTCAAGGGTACACAGCTTTTGTCTGAAGCAAGCTTATTCTTCGGGGAGTACAGATTCGATTACAGGTTGAATGCGATTGTATATAAAGCGTTCTTATAGTTTGTAAGCTATGCACAAGAGGCTTATGGGTCTGTAGCTACTGGGCGCGTCGGATAGTTTGTTTGGCTTCAGGACTGCTACGACTTTTGCTAGTTTCCAAACTTTTGGCAGCTTCTTTGAGGAGATACACAGATTAAAAAGAGATCGTAGCCATTCGGTTCATTTCTCGTCGAGATGTAAGAAAAACTCTGAATGCAGATTATCAGGACCGGGTGCTTTCACAGCTTTCAGAGTATTAATAGCGGGCCAGATTTCCTGAGTTGAGAAGTCACTACACCTGTCCTGATCGGCTGAGGAGAGTTCCATTCCATTTTTAGCTGACGATTGTGAACTCCTGGTTAGGCTCTTTGAACTTTCCGTTTTTCAAGAGGCACTGCGTTCAAACTGATAGAGTTCGGATTGGTTGAGATGTTTTTTCTACTTGTAGGTTTGTTACTGGTAACCCAGGCTTTCCTGCTGGAATGATTCATGTCAATATTCTCAACTCTCAAATTGCCATAACTCCTTATGTCTTGTATTAAGATGGTCCAGGAGTTTACTCGCAAGTGTCTCGTTTTTCCTCTGGCGATTGGGCTTTTCCGTGGTCATTTAAAAGCTTTTCACATGTGGCGTCCCATTTAGGAATGTAGCGTTTGCGACAGCCTCTTTGTATATTATTTCGGCAACGTTTAACAGTTTTTTTTAGAAAGAATTGTAGCAGGTGTTTATGTCAATATCATCTGGCGTAGGAAGTTCGTCAAACATAATAGCAGTTTCCGTTTTGAATCGATTCCAATTAGCTTTGTTCCAGCGTGGCAGTTGGGTAGTTGGTGTGTATTCTACTAGTGCAAGATGATAGATGATGGTAGGGCGGTGCTGTGATCTAGGCGAGTTTCCTCCAAATTTGTGAACTAGATGTGGTAAAGAAGTGTTGGAGTTACATGAGTAGAATGTTAGATCTGGGTTGGTGAACGTGTTCCACGCTGCAGAATGGAAAGTCTTTGGCTGCTTGTGGTCGAACAACAGCTTGAGGTCCACTATGTTTGCCGATTCATGAAGAGCTCTCCTTTTGGGTCATTGGTGGAGTATCCCCCAGGACGTGTGATGACAATTAAAGTCCTCTGAATATCTGACTTAGTGCTTGTACAAAGGTGGTAGTTTAAAGTTTGTAGTTTGTAGTTTTGCATTTGAAGGTTTGTAGATGTTTGTTATTGTAAAATCTCTACAGGTTCTTAAGCGTTCTACATTCAGTTAAAGGATGACTAGGCCTGATTGTTCGTTCAGTTTTGGCATGGGCAAGCAATATGCAAGACTTTTGGGTCTTTAAATCGTTCTGATCGTTTTGTTTGTTCAGGTAATAGCATTGGTTTCCCTGCGAGCAGGTACTTACAGGAGGGACCCCTTGAAGGTTGCCATTTTCCCTCCTACAAACTCTGTATAAAGTGCCAGTATACAGGCAGTATTTACTACAGATGGATTGAAAGAACTGATTATTATTGAAAGAAAGTAAACTTTCTCAGAACCACACTGTGTTTGATTTTTTCTAATTTTTTTCCCCACTATTTATTAATCAGCGGACACCATTGAAGAAAAACATTTTATCTGAAAAATTTAGTATTTACTTTTCTTTTTGTATAGTTTTCGAAAATTTCAAAATATTGCTCAATGTTCCTCATGTAATACTGCCATTAAAGTCGAAGTGATTGGCAAAAAAATAGGGTGGCTAAAAAGCTTTTTCTCTGTTATTTTTTTACTTTGTCTGCTTATTGGAGAATAAAATAAGCTAAATATGCCTTTTCGTGGCAATTCAGTTTAATTCCCTTTCAGCAATCGTTAGTATTTTTCAAGTGATTCAGAAAGCAGACATGGTATCATATGCTAATAGTCAACCTCAGCTAATACAGTCAACGTTATAGGATCAATTATGACGTCTCTCTGCTTTGTTGACGACTACTAAAAATAATAACATTTTTAGGTAATCACAGGCAACCAAATAAAAAAAAACAAGAAAAAAACAACAGAAAAAGAGAACTGCTAACAGGAAGTTGCTTATATCTGACTGATTTAATTTTAATTTAAAGCTTGAAAATTTCTCCTTCCAATGGTGTAAATATCGCATTATTAAAAAATATTTTAAAGTTTCACGTATTTTATCATTGAATAATGTCCGTTTTCCATGTTCAAGTTTATTTTACACCCTAAAGTTAAGCGTATAGACCTATTTCTTGTGATTCATCGTATTTTATCTATGAAAGGTTTTATTCTAGTTTGAAACCTTTGTAATCTTTTATAAATAAAATGTTTCCCTATTTCCAACCAATACAGACTAAGTGGTTGAAATAATATTTCTTTTTAGCAAAGATGTTTTATTTTAATAAAGGATTTTAGACGTATAAAGTTGTAAAAAACGAGTTTTTCTTCTATTGTAAGAATATGAGGCTGACTTCTCAATTGACAACCGATGGGTTTTTTTTTATTAAACTAAAAAAGTTGTAGTTAAACAAGTTTTTGAGCTATGTTTTTTTTTTCTAAATAAATTATATTACCATTAGTTAACTTCTAATTAGTGACATAATCCTCAACTATTATGATCATTTTGAAGCATCGTTTTTTCAACAAAGAACATAATCCTTTTTTTTTTTATCACGAAAAAAGGTCTATAGCATAGTAGGTGGTATACCTATACTTTATACGCATACGCATATTTTGCACACGTACACACCAGAGTTACTCACAATCAAGGGAATCAAGGGAATAGTGTCAGATGTTAACTCTGTCAAACATATGTGAGAAAATGATAAATAATCTATCAAATAAAGAAAGTAAAAAATTTGTTTATTTTTAGAAGTCATTATAATTATAATTATGCAATATGCAGCATTGTTACCATAACAACAATACGATAATATCAAGAAAAACCAACATTTTGACATCACCAAAGTAATATGACTCTCACTACCACTTTCTACTTGTTTTCAAAGTCAAAGATACAATCAAGATTATGTAATGAATTCCATTATGTACCTTTTTTAAAACTGAAAATAAGCGTTTGTTAATAAGCGTTGAGCATTGGGAAATTTAAAATTTATATTATAATTCTATCGAAGATG
>JAUEKX010208618.1:0-22524 GCA_031834005.1 Dendronotus venustus
TCCAGGTCGCAACTCTATTAAATGTCTTCTGATGGGGGGTTACTTTGGCACCCCCTATGGTAGCTCGTAACTGGGGGTCCATATTTTTAGAAACACCTTTTCCTGTAATCTGTTGTGATGCCTGATCAGCATTGCTTGACCTACCTACACAATCCTATTTATATTTAGATCATATAGGAGGATATTTTTGTGAATGGTCGAAACCCTTGTGTAGGTCGAAAACTGACGAACAGATTAAATGTTTTCTTGATATTTGAATAGCTGATATTAAATTGTCTTTTGAATCCTGGCCGAACGCCTTATAGAAAACCAAAAAAGTAAACAGATTTTCTGCTTTTTCGCTTGGATTTGGATTCATGAGTGCATTATGATTAGAAATCTAGAAATGCGCTTCCAGAATACAAGCGGATAGGTGGAAAATCTCTGAATGAAAACCAGCTCTAATCAGTATGTTTTTTTCATTTTCGTAGAAAATAGTGATACGTGATATTGCGAGATTTATAGGAAAAATTTCTTTCGGTATATTTAAGCAGATTTCAAAACTTAGCACCAAAACTTCGGTATATTTAAGAAGATTTCGAAACTTAGCACCAAAACTTCGGTATATTTAAGCAGATTTCGAAACTTAGCACCAAAACTAATTAAGTATTAATTCGTTTAAATTTCAGGAAATCAACTCAACATAACGAAGAAGTTCAATAGTAGAAAATCCTCCCCGAAATGCAATTGGAAGTACTCTTCCTGCTCTACCTACTTCAATATGCACCTGGTAGTACTGTATCTTTCTGCAAATTTGCTATCACTCAATACTTTTCAAACTCCGCAACTCAGAGCGTCGTTTCACGAAGGAAATACTGGATTTTTATTAGGACATTCATATACTAATTTAACCCGCAGTGAAACTGAACCATCTACAAGTAATATCAGGATTGGCGATTTCTATCGTGAACTCAGAAATAATGAAAAACAATAACTTTTCTTCTTTGTATCTTACGTTAATATTATCTTAGGTTTAAATTTTTAGGTTTTTATTGCTCTTCAATGTTTATTGTTAGTATGCTTCCCCTACTTCTCACGTAATCCCATTGCCAAGAGAGCGGTCCTTCCATCGAATTTACATATAATTTCACGGTGTTCTTTACTTCAATGGCTGATGCAAGTAGGCCGGATCCCCTAACCGGCGAGGTGTCGTTCAGTAACATACCTCCTTGAAGGTTTCCAACCAGGCGTCGCCATTCTCCTTCTTTTATCTTACCGTTACTCTCGTATGAATTGACAAATCCAGCGGGACAATACCCAGCGCTATTTGTTTGACGAAGGTAATTGTGCAGACAAACCGTTGCCTTTAATATTAGGTTGGTTTTTTCAACTGAACTTTGTATTTGGTCTCAAAAAGATCCTCTAACAAGCAGCAACGATACCGAAAGCATTCTCTATCACGCGTTGAGCTCTAGATAAACTGTAGTTGAAAATTACATGTTCTTCAGGTATTCCCCGACCAGGAAATGGGCGTAGATATTATTGTTGTAATGGAAACGCTTCATCTCCAACATTTACGGTAGTAGAGAACTTTTCCAAGAGTAGGAACTTTTTCTAAAACCTCTGCTATCGTAAATTCATTTTTCCATCAAAGAAAACTTTGGGTCTTATTTGAGTTGCGAAAAATCCCACTGTCGTTATTAGAGCCATAGTTATTAATGTAAACGAGTGTAAACACGTATCAAGCATCGCGAAATAGCCATCAAGATGGTGCAAAAATCATCCATCTTTTTATCTTATCCTCACTCTTCAATAAACACTTTTAATTCACTTGCGCAAGTGTGAACAGCTTTCTTCACGCTCTGCTTCATTGCTTGCTTCACGTTAAAAATATCAAACTGCGCATGCTTACTTCACTTACTTCTGCCTCCACTTCGCAAGTGTGCATCAGGCTTTAGAGTTCGTTACTGAAGAACCTTTATGTATTTAATGCAAAATATGAGCAATATAATTTAAATACTTCAAAGCTTATAGCATTTACACTTTTAACGAAAACAAAAAAGGTGTATAAAGGTGTCTCTTTTAAATTAGGGGACAAGATTATCTAGAAATTATCATGGCATGGAAGATAGTTTTGAAGCGCCGAATATGCGTAGGCAATCTTAGTGAATGTCAACTGTGTGTAGGCACACATACCCTGTACATTATATTAATAATTTACTATAATTTAATGATGAAACATACATTAATAGTAGCTACAGTTTATTCTATTCATAATTATTATGTGTATTATGTATATTCTTCAATTCAAAAATTATTAGAAACAAATTTTATATATTTAGTATTATGAACCTAAGTAGAATTAGATAAAATTAAAACCTCGTGTGTGTATTGTATTCAAAACAAATTTTTAAAAATTTTTAAGAAAAACCTCTAGATTAGCATTTCCCCTACTTTTATCATAGTATAGATAGTGTTTTGAATAAGACGCGCGGGGTGACGATTTTTTTTGGTGTGTGGATGATGGATGGACCCTAGCCAACCTCTGTTACGAGTTCCGAATTTTTCTTTCATATCCCGCCTTGTTTTCATGTTTTATAGTTACGAAAAGCAAACCTACCTCTACATTCAATAGTATTTTACCACAAGTCATTTAATCTCTAAAGTTCTTTTAAACAAAAATTGCCTACACGTTTTACATTAAAAGATTTGGTTTGTTTGTTAGTGATAACACTCTATTTTGACGACATCCAGACTGTATTCACAAGGTACTGGGTAAGCGAGTCAAAAGAAATCATTCGAAAATCCATTTTAAAATAGCCTTTAGGGTGCCATAGTATTTTTGAATAATAATTCTATTCGTTTATTATCACAAATTTGTTATAAAAAGCTTTTGTTGGCTTTAAAAACTAGACTACTTTGTCATTCTCCCTTCTTTACTGGCCTTTACTGGACTTTACTAACCTCCCATCCTTTGATGATGCAACGAGCACTCGTCTTTTGGCGTCTTGCTTTGAAGTTGAAGTTGAACTGATCGAATAATTTGGAGATTTTGGATTTTCTCACTTATTCCGCTTCGAAAAGAAGCTAACGGAAAACATCTTTGTTTGACCTTTGACTATGACCAACGAGATAACTTTATCTCCCTTTGACCTCTTTTTCTTTTTGCTATTCTTAGATTTTTCAAGCTTGGGTCTATGTTTACCACTCTAGAAAAAATCTAGACGACTTGTTTAAGTCTCAAGTCCTTAATATTTTCTTAAATCCTTATTCAAAACAGACATAGACGTACTCTTCTTCCGTCGCTCATATAATGGTCAAAACAGCGCGGAAATATATATATATCGCGCGCGGGTTTTTCCCATATGCCATTTTCTGATGCGTAGCCTCCTTTTCTGGTGAATCGACTTCTCGGAATTCCCCGCAATGAGTAAACAATGGCCAACAGCCAATCAATATCGTTCACTTGCCAAATGAACCTCGGTTAATTTTTGCAAAGAAGTTGTCGAAAAAACTAATCGATTAAAAGTGATAGTACTTACCATAAAAATTTACTAACGTCAAGGAATTATGTACACTTTTATGTATTAAACATGTAGAAATGAGTTCAAAGGAAAATAAATTTTGTTCTGAGTGTGGAGAATATCGCCAGGGGAAATTTTGCTCGGAATGTGGTGGCAAATTGGTTGAAAAGTCTTCACAGAAGCAAACGGCTTCCTTGGACAGTAAACAACACGCTGCAGGTTTGTTTTATTTGAAACTTAAATATTGAATCCATATCTATATTCTAGTAACTTTTGATCATACTACAACTGATATCCAGATATTTTCGTTTTCTCAAAATTATATATAAGTGCTTATAGCAAGCTAGATCAGGTAGATAGATTAAAAATGCAATTTGTCATTGTGTAGCTAGTGTCTCATATCTGTGCTTGTTTTAATTTAATTTAACAAAACTCCAAGGAGTTACATCAACTTGAGTTTTAAAGAGATTCCTGCATATTTTTAAACTATAAAAATGATTACTATTTTAGTATCATGCCAGCAGAGAGGCCGAACGTTGAATGATGGGATAAAGCCAGGGCCTGTTGATAATGGCTATGCACACTCACTTCCTTTAATAATGAGTTACCTATTTTGATGAAATCATTTCAGGTTAACCGTTTTCCATCCCGTTTGCAAAATTTATCAGTAGTAAGGTTTGGAACCGTGATAGTTTCATTCTATAATTAATTACCTTTCCAATGAGAGGCTAACCATCATCATAGGACTTCCTATTCAAAAGGTAATGCAGTTTAAAGCTTTGATCATAGACGTGCCCAAAATATCTGGGGATCCATGTTTTTGGTATATGTTTGGTTTTTGGTTTGACCCCACGTTGTAAAAATGTCTAAAACGTCAGATATTATACCCTAAGATCCAAGAAATCTATAAATAAATAAATAGTACACTGGCTTCATGTTCCCTTTTATACTTTCTGATGTCTTTTTACTTTATCTTTTTTACATTTTTATTTCTTATTTAATAATAAATATAAACATAATGAAGCTTCAAAAAATCATTTATCAGTAATTTATCAGTAGTAAGTTTTAATGACGTCAAAAATAGGCCTATTTGACCCTTAGACTCAATTCTTTTAAAATAATAATTTAATATATATCTTGGAACCGTGATTTTCGATGAATTCAATGAAACAGTTTCATTCTATAATCAATTACCTTTCCAATGAGTATTATTCTCCAATTACCTAGTTACAAAAATAATATTACTAGTGATAAATACTTCAATATTACAAAACTATAGGCAAGTGGATGGAAGACCCCTTATTAGTAAAAACTATTCTTGAAGAGGCCACCGGCTATTGACTTAGCAAAGATTGAAGTTAATAACTACTGAAAACAAATAATTTAATCTGGATTTAGAGAGTTCAGTCAAAATTTAATCAGGAAAGACTGTTTTTCCTTTGGTGTTAAGTGAGAAGATTGATAGAACCCTTTGATAAAAGGACATTTATTATTTAGTATTTGATGAACTAGAGTTACGTTACGGTCTTTAATAAGTTTTCTGATTTTAAGTAAACTAAGATTGACAAAAAGCTCATTGAAATGAGCATTATAATCTGAAAAAGTTAAAAGCCTCAAACATTTTTTTGGAGAATAAAGATTCTTTGAACATTAGAATTGTAAGCTTGACCCCCTATTTGACAAGCATAATTTGTGTGTGTGAAAAGAATAATGCTTAATAGACTTGACTTAATTGACTTGGAGAGTTAGGAGCAAAGAGTTTTAGTTTGTAAGTTCCGATTCAAATAATGGTCCACTGTGATACTTATTAAGTATTTAACTGATTGATTTAAGTCCAAAAACATTTTTTATTTTGAATTGTACATTGTAATTAGCCTTTTTATGACAGTTTCTAAAGAGAAGAATTTTGGTTTTAGCAACATTTAGGGAAATTCTATTAGCACATAGTCATAAAGGTTATCTAGATCTCTATTAATAAAATTTTCAATGTTTTCAAGTGAGAAATCCTCATAGATGATACTGGTATCATTGGTATTTTGAAAAAATCATTAATATTTCAGCCATACCTTTTTGTTGTATGAAAAAAAGGTTTCACAAATTGCTTAAATCTTATAGCAATGGAGACATTTTGTTCACTAAATTCATGAAAAGAAAAGTTGAAAAGTAGCCTCATCCTTCAAAAGCAAGAAACAAGTGAGAGTCTTTTTTGGGCTGTTTATTAGTATTGTTATTTTTGCATTTCCTTGTAATTTATAGCCTCTAGTTTTCCACACTATGTAAGTCACTATGTAAGTCACATATATATATATGTATATATATCATATATATATATATATATATGCTTTTTTACTAGACCGAGAATCATCCTTCATTACACAAACAAAAAGGAAAAATTATATTATTCACTCATATTATATATATATATATATATATATTAATTTCACCAAAAGCTTCTTCTAAGTATAGTGTTTTTCTATCACAACGTTCAAAAATACTGGAATTTTTTTCTTTCTTTTTTAATAACAAAAGTATATAAATATTAAACTTTGTAAATAAATAGCTGTAAACAGGCATAACAAAAATAACAAAAGTAGCAAATTTTTGTGTATGATATTTTACCTAATATTAGGTATGTGGGTATAATATACTCTGCCTTTGTTGCTAATGACAGGGCTGATACCCTATTATTCTTTTATCTTATTTTGAGCCTGTTCATGTTTCTTATTGTTCATTATTAGTTTTCACAAAATAAGTTGTAATTGTCAACTAAAAATACTGATTTAATTGTGGTATTGTAAGATATATAGGACTAAAACTCCATTATTTAGTTTGACTTACATCATTAAGTTACTTTTTTGGAAAACAGTAAAAATTTTCATCAATTAACTTATTGAGATCTATATATAAGATATCAACAAACTTTTTTTCTGTACAGAAATCCTTTTAACAAGCATCAAAGGAATTATTATATGTGCATTATGTTGATTCCCCCAGAGTGAGGCTGTGTAAATAACCTAAAGTACTACATATATATATATATATATATATATATATATATATATGTATTGTTCAAATTATATCTTTCTTAAATATTTTTTTCTTAATTTTATGATGAACTTTAAGCAATTGTAATGTAATAAATGTAATAAAAAAACTTTGATTTTCATTTTCGGGCCAAAAGAAATAATTTAATTTCTACTTATACCCTTGCTATTTCTCAAAAAATTACTGCTATGTGAGTAACAATCTTTGTCATTATCTCTTGTAATTCATAGCACAATACATTGAAGCTGCTATTGTTGATGAACTATATGTTGTGGAACATAACAAATTGCGTTTATTTGCAGTAGTTTTTTATGCTTCCTTTTGGGGATTTTTAATTGATATCAAGTAAATTAAAAATTACTGCTTTAGTACTATTAAATTATTGCAGACAATAGATTTATTCATAAATTATGAATGTATAGCAAAATCTTGAATGTATAAAATCTCTCTCTCAAGGGACCAAAGAGTTTTTTGAAATTGAGATTAAAAGAAAAAATTAGCTATTATAATTATTAAAATTAGTTATTATATAATTAGGCTAACAACTCAACTTTTGTTCGAGATAGAGAGCAACTGCAGTGGATTCCATGACAAATAACAAAATAGTTAATGATTGTCTCTGGTTCGCTTTTGACTCACTCTGGTTAACTATGAATCACTCTGCTTGCTCTGGGCCATTTTGGCACATTCCTATAATTAGTACTACCAGACTTTTTAGTACTAAATTCCTTTTATCTTTCAGTAAACTCAAATGAGATAGATCAAATATCTTTAGAAGAAAAAGATTCCAAGGTAAAATTAGATTTCTATCTATAAAATATATACTTTAAACATATCACATTGTGTCATTTAATTTTTGTAATTATGTATTTTATTTATTCATTCATTCATTAGTTCAATAATAAGCCAATAAATTTTTTGTTATAATAGTTTTTTTGTATAAAGATTTAAAGCAAATTCGATTGAAATAAGCTAAATATGTATCAAAACTGACAAAATATGCTTATTAAGATAACTGTTTATAACTGTTTGTTTATTTTTAGAGATATGACGAGACAAAGAAAAGTGAAATTAAGGTTGAAGATTTTCCAACAGCAGTAGATGATGAAAAGCCTAAAAAGCCTCAAAGTCTAGGAGACACATCAAATCTTGGTAGCAGTAAAGAGATTGTAAACCACAATGTTATAGAAAATGGAGAGTTAATAGATACCCAGCAGAAAGCTGACCAAATTGAAACACTAGAAAATAGTTCCAAAAACAATGTGGATTTTCCAGCTAATGAGTTATCAGAGAATGGAGAAGGTGATACAGTTGCAAACACTTGCAAAGACCTTCCAACAGGTGACAATAGAGATGTGTGTTTGTCTAATGCTCATACATCAGGGAAAATTAATAGTTCAACAGGTACAACAAGTGAGAATAATAGTACAGATCTCCCAAAAGATGGTGATTTAACAGACATTCAACAGAAAGATGATCAGATTGAACCATCTAAAAGTGGTAATGGAAAAGATGTGCTTTTGTCTGATGCTCATACATCAAAGGTAATTGATAGCTCAACGGCCATAACAAGTGAGGTTGATAAGAACACAGACCTCCCAAAAGATGGTGATTTAACAGACATTCAACAGAAAGATGATCAGATTGAACCACCAAAATGTGGTAATGAAAAAGATGTGCTTTTGTCTGATGCTCATAAATCAAAAGTATTTGACAGCTCAACAGGCATAACAAGTGAAGGTGATAAAAACACAGATCTCCCAAAAGATGGTGATTTAACAGACATTCAACAGAAAGATGATCAGATTGAACAATCAAAATGTGGTAATGAAAAAGATGTGCATTTGTCTGATGCTCATACATCAAAGGTAATTGACAGCTCAACTGGCATAACAAGTGAAGGTGATAAAAACACAGACCTCCCAAAAGATGGTGATTTAACAGACATTGAACAGAAAGATGATCAGATTAAACCACCAAAATGTGGTAATGAAAAAGATGTACATTTGCCTGATGCTCATACATCAGGGAGAGTTGGTACTACAACAGGTAACATAGAAGATGTGAATACATTGGGGATAAGATGCACAACAACTGAACACACTGACCTTGCAAAAGATGGTGAATCAATGAACATCAAACAGAAAGAATCTAATGTGTTTGATAATGACAATGAAAAAGAATCTAGAATCAAATCAGAAGTTGTAGTTGTTCTTCCAAGGAACAAAACTCGCATTGAAACTAAAAAAGAAGAAGAAATTCTTTCTGGAAAAGCTTCAAGTTTAATGAAATCAGGTGATAAAAACACTTTTGCTGACACAGAATTAGATGCAATAAATAATGAACAGCAGACAGATGTGATAATGGTAAATATTTGATATAATATCTATCCATCATGTGTTGTATAGATTGTAAAACTAGATGTAATAACTAATCCATGTTATTGTTTTCTACTTTGTTATACAGGATTTCTTAACTATGTTTTGTCTTTTATATTTTTGATAATATTTTTAACTCATTTTTATACAGGAGGATCTAGAGATAAAAACGAAAGAATTTTTTCCGGAGAAAGCGAGTGATAGTGAAGAAATGGAGTGGGAATCAGATACTGATGATGCCAACAAGAATGAAAGCTCATCAGATTCAGAATCAGTTCAGGTAACAAAGGAAACTTGTGTTGCTGTTTATTCATTTACTATCATCTTGCTAGGTAGAACTAGAATTAGAAAGCTAATTCATGATCCTATAAAAATTGATTCTTGTAAGTACAATTAATCAAATACTTTTTAACTCTTTTTCGACTGGAGACATTTTCAAAATACTCCTTAACAGTGCCACCGTATTACAAAACACGTTGCTCGTTGA
This sequence comes from Dendronotus venustus, assembly GCA_031834005.1. Lineage (NCBI taxonomy): Eukaryota > Metazoa > Mollusca > Gastropoda > Nudibranchia > Dendronotidae > Dendronotus > Dendronotus venustus. The sequence goes on from JAUEKX010208618.1 coordinate 9,414, forward strand.
TTTGCCAATGCCTTACAAGTATGTTTTGTGATGTGGCACTCTGTGTGTCATGTGTGTCTTTAGTTTTTCTTTTCATTTCATTTTGCAATCATTGTGTTACTGTTATAAGAAAAATTATAACAAATACTTTTATTTTAGTTAAGTTGGCTTTTAGTAAGTCATTGGCAGTTGAAAGGTTAAATCTCAAATTTCTTAAAATAAAAATAAGTTTTAAGTTTGCTTGCCTGAATTTGAGACTGGGAAGATGCTTAGCAGTTGCTTATATATATTTTGGTTAAAATTTAGGTTAAATATTTAACTTACAAATTGTATTGTCGTAACATTCTCTTAGAACAATTTCTATCTTATTCAAACCTTTAGGTTTCGAAAACATCTCCTAAAAGAAAGAGTAATAAATTAACGCGAAAAGAAAAGAAGCGTGCTAAAAGATCCAAGAAAGCTAAAAAGAACACCCCAAGAAATGCTGATATTAGCCAAGAAATCCTTACAAGCTTATTTGATAATACTACCAATCGGGTATATATGTTTTAAATTGTGATTATTTAATTTGATTTGTGACCAAGAAGCACAACTTTGGGTAATATGACTGTACAGTAAGTCACTAGGAACTGAAAGTACGTAGGTGTGGTGCTCAACTTCAGCAAATAATCTCCATACCTAGCTGAAATGAAAAGGGGATAGGTTCCCTCATTGTATGGTTGGTATCAGTACTTCCTCAATCTACTTCACTTAACTTGAAATCTGAAATCTTAGATTGTATAACTTATGTGATTTTAAATCTTTTCTTTAGAAATTATCAAAGGGTCAAAAAAAGAGAATGAACAAAAGGATCAAGAAGGAGGCAGAATTAGAAAAGAATGCTGAGATTCAAGATGTTAGTGCTCAAGTAGTAGTAGCAAATGAAGAGAAAACTAATTATGCTACTGAAGACAGGTATAAAGTTCTTACATTGTTTGGCCTATATTAAACTGAGCTAAAATACCACTCAAATATGTCAATAATTGTTCAAAGCTTCGGCCATATAGGTTCCAATTTATTTCTATGTGATTAAAGTTATTTTTTAGATGAAAGCCTGTTCTTAATTTTCCTCTGACACATTAAATAAGACTACCATCTTTTTTGTTTTTCTCTGTAGCTTCTTAGCATAACTCTCATCTTTATTCATTGATTTAATATTAAATCTTCCACCATATTGATACCGCTAGTATCATCGTCATATTCTTTTTGTGAAGGTTCCTTATAATATTAAGAATAATTTTTAACTTCTTTCAGCGAAGATGATTTTTTTGTGATCAACCTGGAAGAGGAAAATATTAACAAGGAGGATTTAATTTCATTGCATTTCTACATCACAATTCTTCCTGAATTCAAAGACATATTGAGACATTATAATATAGCAGTCATATTTGGCTACGAAGGATGGAAATTAAACAACAGACATCAATTGGAACAAATCAAGTAAGAACTATTCATTAAAATTTTCATTGAAGCAGCTTTAATTCCAATTAAATACTGTAATTTATATTGATATTTTATAGATTTAATATATTCTATAAATTCCAAAGCAGGGAGTGGTGAGTGCTTTCCGTGCATTAATATTTGAAATATTATGTATTTTAGAACTTTGAACAGTGGAGGCTTTTTGTTTCACGCTAAGATTGAAGTAAAAAGGAAAAGGCTTGGTAACAATGAACCTTACAAATATGTGGCAATATCAAAAGAAAACTCAATAGTCTGGGAATATATTCATGGTGGATATGGGTATTATGGGTATCCCATAGACTACAACAGAGTGCTGAATGTTACATCAGACCAAACGTTTGGTGTGTATTAACCATTACATGTAGTAACTTTTAGGGATTATTTCAATCCACAAAAATGCTTCAAGTTTGTTTGAAATGAAAAACTCAAAAATGCTACAGTATATATATTCTAAGATATAAAGAAAAAAAGTTACAAAATTTTCTGAACGCGTTTTAAATAATATTTTTATATTGTACCATAATCGGACCCTTGTACACTTGCTGTATTAAAGGAAATTTCAGATTTTTTTTTCAATTTCGTACACTTAAACAAAGAATGACAAAATACTTTTCTATATTAGGCAAACTGTGTTATATTCAAGGAAAATGAAAATTGTAAACTAAATTTATTTTCTGCAGGTAATGAATTTTATCAAGTGGATGATGTATTCTTACTTCGAGTTGATGAAGGAATGTGGAATAAATTCTTAAATTTTATCAAGGGAAAACGTCGAGATAAAATACAAGAATGGTTGCAATATCGCATTGTAATTTTCAATGAATTATTTGATCTCTGCGATAAAAGAAAGCTTCCTGTTGATTCTTCGTACTTTTCATGCTTAATGTTTAAGAAGTCTTTATGCCGAGGACTTTTCTTGTCAAAAAAGAATTTTAGAACCCATCATCTTAATTGGCAGAAGTACCCAGAAGGACATCATTGCTATGAGGTATGATTCTTTTTCTATAAAAAGTTTAGGAAAGGTTGTAATGGTATAACATGACAAGTAACAATTTCGCTATAACGTTATAAAGATTACATAGTTCAGTTCAAACACAATACTCTGTTTACGTTTGTGTTTCGAAAATTTCAAAAAGAAAGAAAAAGAGATTTATTAATACGAAGCTTGCGACACGCGACTTTGGATAGTTTTTGTTTTTGCTGTAACATTCTGGCTAAACAGTCTGGGCTTCATCAAAATTGTATTGTATGTGTTATTATTAATCCTTTCTTATTTATTACATTATTATAAGTAACTTTTAATTAGTAACTTTTACTTTTATTTCAATTACACAAAATGCTTCAACTGTCCAGTTCTTAGTACATTCTAAGGAATCATGTTAGCTCCAAAATTGTACGAGAGCCTGTTATTAAGCTTGGACAATTTTAAACCTTAGATGATTTTTTTCTACGATAAAATCCCAGCTGTACCCGAAGAGAAGAAAGTTATTGCAGAAGAGAAGAAAGTTATTGCAGAAGAAATGTTTGTGAAAGATAAAAAGTTATATCAAAACCTTCATAGTCACAAAAATCAGTTTTGAAAAAATAAGAAAATACTTTTAACTGATAACATGTGTGATGTAATGAACCCCAATAATATAATAATATATAATAATAACAAAATTACTTTTACTTTTTAACCTCAGGCAATACTGATATTCTCCATGTAAAGAACAATAATTAATAAATGATCAAAATTGAGACAGTCCACTTACATATAGATACATATTATCTTATAAATTTTAATTTTGATTTTCACAGATATGTTTATATCTTAATAATATTAAAACTAGATTTAAGATAGTAAAACACAACACATGATCAGTATTTTTAAGCTGTTTTAATGGCTTATTTCAATTTTTTTTTTAATTATAGACGGTTATTTGGTCTGCAAACCAGGAATTCAGAAGACAACTCAAAATTGCCAGAGATGAAGCAATACCAGAGAGAGATAGAATTGATGCTATCAGATCATCAATGCTTCATGTATTATACTTAACAGAAATCAAATCTCGCATCTCTACTGAGATGGAAGTTATTGATAACTTATTTTCCTGTCTATCAATTGAGTATTTGAATACTAATGGTAATTTTTTTGAGAGTTTAAACAAGGAGTTTGGTCCTTTTTTAAGGTATGTAGTCTATTATATAATAGCATACATTGGTCTGTGTGTGCGTGCGTGTTATTTTCAAAATGGTTAGTAAAGTAGTTAAAGAAATCAAGCTTGAGTGCAATTCATTTTAACGAGGTTATTTGAACTCGAGGTACTGGACCTCAAGTTTTAATGAGTTGTTTGAACGATAAAAAAGTGATATATTCCATAATTTTGATGATCATCATTCTTTGTAAAAAATTGTTTATGCATACAGTATACTCCTGTTAAGTGGGACTCTCAAGAGTCAAAATTGTTCTCACTTAGTGAATGTGCCAATTAACCTTAGTTTTTCTTTAAGTTAGAAGTTCAAGGGACCGAGAAATTTGGTCCCAGTTAGCAAAAGTCCCACTTATCCAGGGTCTCACTTATCGCGAATATACTTTAAATAAAAAAAAAGATTTTATAAAAAATTCGGACAAACTTTTAACAAAATATTGCCCGTTATTTTTGGTCTGTATATGACGTGATCAAAAACTTTAAATTGCGATATCCTTTGATATATAGGATATTGCAATTTAGTTAAGGATGGTTGACCCCTCATTGGAAAGGCAATTGGAAACATATTATTAGATATATATATATATATATGAAATAGTAAGGGTATATTACACGAATGTGTCACTGTTGACTTAAGTAGTAGGAACATCGTGGAGCAATGATAATGTAACAAATATGACCAACAATGTATCAGTTATTTATTTTTATTTTAAGAATACATTTTGATTCTATATGAATCACCATCAGCTAAAAACAAACAAATAAAATCAGATTAAAAATATCTACAAATGTACATATTTACAGTGACAAATTTCGCATTTCAGATCATTTTCAAACAAACACATCTTCAGTTTTTAGCTAATTAATAAAACTGCTAATGTTCATTGTTAAATAAAAATAAATAACTGACACATTGTTGGTCATATTTGTTACATTAAGTTTCACTATTGATTTGCAAAATTATTAGCATGAGCTATGGAATCCAAACAAAATAAAACTGCTAAACCAACCATAATCTTTGTACTAAAATTTTCGTAGATTTCACTACAACATCTATGTAAAAAATAATATTTAAATTTTTTTATAACTTTAGGTATATTTTGAAGAACCTTTTGGATTTTTTCAAGTATGTGGTTTCTGCAAGTAAGGCGAAACTTCCTAGTTCCTGGTGTTTTGCTCTCACCTTCATACACCTTCTATGGGAAGGATTTGAGCCTACTCAACAGGGAGATAAAAGATTTCCAAGGAAATTTGAAAGCAAAAATTTTGGTCTGCATGGTTTAACATTTTTTAGCTTTGATGGTCATAAATTAAAGTAAATTGCTTTTTTAATTTTTTATTATTTTTTTTATTAGACGTCCATTTGCTTCTATTTAGAATTAGTAAATACTATCCTGATGCGTTTTTAAATTAGTTTTTGAAACTTGAATGAATACTCACTTTTAAACCAAATACTTTTTTTTCAGTTACTTGTCTATTTTTGTGGACTCTTAGGGTGTATTTTTTATAAGCATAAACAATGCTAATGCTAAGTATAGTGTTACCCGAAAACCGTGAGGCAAAAGAAAACTTTCTTTTCTTTCCAAAGGACTAAGAAATAAAAAAAATTAAAATTTGAAAAACTTTTGATGTATTTGATCATATTTAAACATAAAAATAAGCATATGTAATTTAACTTTTACCACATCATTTGGTTAGGTTTAATAAAATAAAAACTTAGGACTTTATTTTTAAATATAGTACATATGATGCTTTTCTTAGCCAATCAAATTGTGTATAGTTTTGTTGTTAAAACGCATGCTGCATCTACCACAAATTAGCCTCATAAATATTTTGCAAATTAGAAAACATAATTACAATTATTTATCAAGTAACTGTTTAGTATTTGCAAGTATATTGAAGTTTATTAATATTAAAATATTATAAATACTAAATTTGTTTTTTAAATTGTAGGGAAACTTTTAACAATTTAAAATTGTTGAAAAAGAGCTTGTACCATGATTCCATGTTGCAGCTGTCATTGTTATATTTAATGAATCCCTGGGATATCAATCAAATTTTGGAATCGGGAAGCTTTAGAACTGACTTCTTTTTGAGTGCTTTGTCTCAAAAGATCACCAAAGAACAGTCATGGTTAACACAAGAAAATGTAAGATTTGTCTTAAACTAACTCTCTAAAACATTTGTAATAGTCCTTGGAAATTTAAATTTAAATAGAGTTCATGCTCATAGATTCTTATTTATTTCTTATAGATTCCTTTTTTGGATACAGCTTTTACCCAAATCATTTCTCATTTTGACAGCATTGATGTTGGAGACGCAAATAAAGCAAGGAATTAGTAAGTGTTCTTTCGTATTTATTTAGTTTATCAATTCATTGATTGATTGATTATTGGTCCCAATAAATACGAATTAAAAATAGATAGAGCTCGAATTATAAAGCAACACATTATCGCATGCATTATCGCATACATTATTTCTTTTATAGTAGCAAATCGGTTTTGGCTCATATTGACTTTACAATCTCTCTTGGGAACACAAATCAAACAACCTTAACACAAATCACAAAGCTCTATACATTGGCAATTGAATCTACGGTTAAATGTTTCAAGATCTTTCAAGCTATCAAAAGTAATGAGACAACATCGGAAGATTGTGCTAATGGTATTTCAAAGAGAAGTCCTTTGATATCAAATACCCTGGCAAATTTTTTCTGTTTGAATTCCGGATGGGTCTTTAAAACTGAGCAAGAAATTCATCTGGAATTACAGGTAGCCTTTATATGTAGATTTTGAGTCATGAAAAATCTTTTGGTGTTATTCGTGAAACTATTTTATATATTTGTTATATTACCAGATAAGATTTAAATATTACATGATTTTATTCGGAGAACTATATATTGAATGTATTATTTATTTTTACTTAATGTTAGCTGTTTGATGCTATCCTTGAATTGGAAATATTTTCTAATGTCCCAAACTTCGACTTTCCGAAGATTTCCGAGGATGTGAAGAGGATATTGGAACGCAACACAAGTGAACTGGTTAGTTTAAGTTTTAAAACAAACAGGCATTGCAAAATACCATACAATACTTTATCTTGGTCGATAGGTTATGGTATATTTGAGTGCTAATATTGAAACGCTAATATTTTTCCAATAATCTTTTAACTGACTATTTTACGGAAATGCGTTAAAGTGCTTTTGTTAGGTTTTCTATTATACTATAAAATCATTGAAATCATTAAAATAATAAATCATTGCTCAGAAATCGGTTATTTTGAACATCCCATAATTCCATCCATTATAGTTTTAAGTCAATGAACGGAATTTTGAAATTGAATATTCGATGTTGTTCTGTAGATCTACGTCTACAAAATTTGTTGATTGAGGAGCGCGGATATTATGTATGAAAGTTTATCTTTGCACAGGATCTCGTAATACATAGAAGTTGAGGGTGCAAGTCAGAGATGCTGCACATGTTTTTGTTTTCATTATTTAGCTATTAATTGAGAGCATATTTTGTCATGTCATGGAACATATATAAAGTAATAAAAAGATGTTATATATATATCTTCAAAATAGCATTTTCCCTCTTAAATCTTATAAATTTCTTTAAAGAAAGATAGCATCCATTCAGATAATGTTTCCATTTCTCTTCTCTTGATAAAATTAAGTTTGTCTTACTATATAGATATATTTTAAATATTTTTAATTGTAAGGTCAATGTCTCGTAATAATTTGTATGAGTGAAGGGATATGCATCTGAATCTTTGATTTCATAATAATTTTCGTTGTAGTACCATCTGCGCGTTGAGAAATTCTTGAATATTTTTGGTAGTCTTCACAAGTACAATGCAAGAACCAATCGTATATTTAAAGAAAATTGTGAAAATCTCTTGAGAACCTTATTTTCCGTAAGTTCACTTTTTCACTTATTGTTTTTTTTTTCTTTTTGGTTGTCTACTTCAGTGGTTGAAATAAGGGCCGGAAGTCAGAAATTAACTGCATGATTTTCAACCTTCCAGCTACAAAAAGCGAAAAACTTCCGGCTTAAAAACAACGTTTTATTCATTTTTGAAAAACTGAAATTACGTTTCCGACGTTTCGTTAGTAAATTCTATTTTTCAACGAACCGAGTAGGCAATCATACAACGAGTGCAAACAGAGAAAAGAACTTAAATGCAAAATTTTCTTCTTCGTGCAACCATGGCGACCGAAAGTTTAATCTACCACCACTACTGGTTAATTCCATGGTTTATTCCACCTTCATTTTCATATTATTGTAAAAAGAGCTTTTATTTTCTGATTTTCTATTTACTAATTAATGACGTATATAATTTATTTAGGAAGGGTCAGACAATACTCATTTCCGTGCAGTTATCGAGTATTTAAAAGAGGGAGAAAGTACATTTGTGGACACCCTCACAAAAGAATGGGACAAATTAGAGGGTGACCACGACCGAATGGATTTAATTTTCAAATCGGTTTTGATGAAAGAAATTATATCTTATTTTTGTAAGTCATTGATATTTGGTAGTACTATTCTTCGTATTTTATTTTCTATAACTTCTAAGTGTCCATCTTAATTAGGTTTTGTACAGGAGTTTAAAAAGATAAAGTCAAGTCTATATTATGCAAAAATACATATTATATAACTATTATGAATATAACAGTATTTCTATTACATACTTTGTTTTTTCTAGTTAAAGAACCTCCTAAATATTTAGAAGGAATCATCAACAAAACTAAAGAAACATTGACATCGTACGTTACATCTATTTGTAATGGAAACATCACAAAAGAGAGCTTGACCTTCATTAAAATTAATCAGGAAAACTTCATGAGTCTCATAAGCAAAGCAGCCAATGAGGACACAATGAATTATATCCAGAAGTGCTTTAAGAAGCTTGAAGATTTTGACCAACTAAAAAATTCATTACGATACCTGGTCGATTATTTCGATCAAACTGGATTTGCTAAAAAGTATGGTAAGAGGGAAATTTCTTTATAATGTTTATAATTATTGTTTTGGCAAAGAAAATTAAAATTTCTCAAGTATGAATACCCGTAGTTTTGATTTTTCTCAAACTTTTCATTTTACACGTTGTTTAACTTTTAGGAGTTCTTCAAAAGTTATCAAAACTAGGTCATCAAAATATTGAGCAGCTGACACTTAACAAACTGGAAAGGTATTTTCCTATTCAGAAAGATACTGACGTGATTGTTATATATGCCCTGCAAAAGAATTCTGTGCTTAGCTCAAATCTATTCAAACGTGCTCTTAAACAATATTCACCAGAGCCACTTGATCAGGACTTAAAGCTTCAAGATATCCTACGCCCACCAATTATATGGCTTCAAAAGATTTTCTGGACCCTTGTCAAAACTCAAGACATCAGTTTTTCCAAAGTTGCTGACTATTTCAATGGGATGATTGGTAAAGTTGGGAATGAGCTGAACATCATATATTTATTTCTCCAAGATTTGAACATTGTGGATAGAAATACAATATCTGAAAGAGATATAATCAACTGCCAGAACAATGTGACAAGTATCTTGAAAGCAAGAGAGTGCGAAACAACTGCTAATCAAGTCCTCCAGCTTCGTAAAGAATTGCACATGATGGGGGATTTTTCATCTTTAGAAGAGTTGAAAAAGAAGGTTGGTACCTACCTAATTTACTTCTTTTAGTTTGCTTCAAGAAAATGGTAACTTTGTTAAAGGTACCTTTGGTATGGTTGTATCAATTTAGATTTTAATTAAAATATTTATTAATTTTGATGTTTCATTTCAGACAAGTTCAAGGAAGAGGAAAAATATTGCTTTTCAAACCAATGAGAAGCTATTGAAGGACATCGACAATTTGTTTGTCCGTGATATTGAGAACGTCTATAAAGACAAAACAGAACTCTCTGTCATTTACACTGGCATATTAGAAAATATCGAACTTGTTCACTGGCTTCGCAAAACCTTAGATAGTAAGTAATTCACTGTGTTCTTTGCTGTTCATTTGCATATATTAGATGTAAAGGCCTAAACCTCTGCTGATGTTCATGCTTTATCAATCTGTGACTGTGATTTATTTACCAGATGCCCATGAAATCAAGACTTCTGTTGATATGATGAAGAATGCAGCTGGAGAAAATCCTCGTGATATTGAACTTGTGAAACTCTTTGAAGAAATCTGCTCAGTGTTCATTCCAGTTTTGTTCGATCTCAAAGATAATTTTGGATACACTGAATTTCGACTCATTTGCAAGGCTGTCAGCGATAATATTGGAGATAAGAGAAGAGAAGTACTAAAGAATTTGGTGAGTTCAAAATTAGCATGGTTTCTATTTTGTTTTTACATGACAACAAGTGTAAGTGGAATAAACGTTTGAAATGAAAAATATTCTTTTTTATTAAAATCTCTTTCCTTCCCTCATGGAGAAGCTAATTAAATAAATTTGTTGGACTTATTGATTCGTCACATTACTATTTCTTCAAATTTCTTTGAATTTTCAGGAGGAGGTCAGCAACAACTGTAAATGGTTTGAGAACGCATACAATGCGCAGACCTCATTCTCTAAAGGAGCTGTTATGGAGATGAAAAGTGCTAATCGCAGTGGTTTTTATACCATTGGAAATATTGAAAAAAGAGCAGAGATGTTTCTCACACAAACTGTTCAACTAGAGTTAGCCGTAACTTTCCAAATAGACAATGAAGAATCTCAGGATACACTTAAGCTTGGTGATATTGAGGAACTCCAGAGTCGTCTCATGCTTCTGGGTCATGCTTCAATAAAGAACGAGGATGAAAAAGCAGAAGCTCAAAGTGATGACAAAGAAAGAACTTACTTTTTTAAAGTAGGTTTCATCTTTTTCATTTAAGTTATTGATAAAGAATTGAGGTTTGATAATCAATTATTTGCAATTGACTAAATTTTCACCCACAATCTTTTTAACTCACTGAAGAAAATTGACTCGGAACATAAGAATTAAAAGCTAAAATTTAGTTTGGGAAATATAACCAAATTGATAATTTTTTAATTTTTATTTGTTTTATCTCAATAGCATGCAGATCTTGCAAGAAAATTAGGTAAAGCTTATGTTTCTCTGTGTGAGGCTGGGGATGCTTCGTATTTTGATTGGTCCTGCTCATTCCATTGCAACATTGATGGTACAGATGAATTCGATGAAATAGAAGATAAAATCAAAGAACTAGAACAAAAGCTAGTTAATTGGAAAGAAGAATTTGGTCGATTCAGGGACCGATTTCCGTTGATGAATTTGTATAACAACAAGCAGTGTTTGGTATTGAGAAAACATCTGTTTCCATTGACTGACAGCATCAAGAATTTAAACTCTATGCCACCACAGACACTCACCTTGTTAAAGACCATACATAAGAATGTCAAACTAAAGGACATCGAAAGAGCTTTTTATGGATCATATGCTACAAACCACGATCTCAGTGACGATTGGCAGAAAGCAGAAGTTGATGAGAGTTTCGACGAGAACAATTTCATTTTATTTCCTGATCGGCAACAAATTCAAGGTTGGATCGATGAATTGATGGAAACATACGATATTGATGAGGTTGTAGCCAAAGCCTCGTTCATTCGTATCTGTCCGTTTGAAATGAAAAAAGCAATCAAATGGTGTACGAGTCAAAAAGATCAAGACAGTGATGAAATGTATGATGCCTCAGACAAGTTTGATGAAGAAATTGAAAGACTGTATACCCTTAATGAGTATGTACAACTTGATAGTTTTAATGTGCACGAATCATACCGGAGTATTTTCTGTATAATATCTATTATCATTAGCGTGCAAAATAATAAATAAACTAAGTTGTTAAAAAACATTTTCTTAGATGTTTCTGCTCGAAAGTTCGAAGAATCTAATATTTGTAATTTCCGCATTAAGTACATGTGAATGTAGCCTTAATGATAAAACAGTTACCACAGCATTAGCCTCGAGCATTACGGAGTATTTCCCTCGTTTCTTATACTTCCACTGTCATTTCACTCTATCGACGGGCTCGATGGTGAAATAAAGAGCGGAAATATGAGAAATTCGAAAAATATCACCTCTCAACACTGGACTATGCATATAATATATACTGGAATATACTCAACATAAAAACACCTTAATGCATATGTGAAAGCAAAACCACAAGTAACTGATATCAAAAAGTCCTTTTGGAAGCCAGAAGTTGAGGCTAGGTACCTTTTCACTTTTCACTTTTCACTTTCTTGGGACTTAAAATGGACTTTTCCTTTTAATTATGAAACATGTAAGAAATTTTCATTCATTGATTAAGTATTTTTATTGAATTCCTGTTTTCATTTAGTGACTCATCGGATCAAGAAGCAAGTTTTGAAGAAATTAAATTCATTGAATGTCAGTATTTTGACTTGGAGCAATTTGGAAAATTTCTTTGCGAGCTAAGTAAGAGTATTCTTTTGATAATTAAAACTTATTATTATTGATATTTGCGAATTTTATCCCAGAATTGTCTCTTCAGTAATAATTAGACTGTTATCAATGAGAGTCATGCCTTCGTTGCGCAACACCTACAACGGATACCTTTGGCAATTAGCAGCGAGAGGTTATCCTCGCCACTGTGACCGGCAGTGGACTCGAACCCCTGACCAGCATGTTACAAGTTGAGTGCCTTAAGCACTCAGCCACAGCTCCAATCCTTATCTTGACAGTTTAGATTAAATTATTACATAAATCAAATAAAAACAAAATGGATACTGTAAGAGTTCTTAAATTTATTTCTGTAATTTTACTCCAGAAATTTTAGTTCGTTCTTCTAAAATTGCTCATAACGTTTCCAATTATTGCATATTATAGATGCCATAGCGAAAAACAAAGGAAGAAAATGTCCAAGTAATTTGAAAGGGAAAGATAGCATCACTTTGTTAACATTACCAAAAGGTGATTAATAAAGTTTTAATATATAACTTTGTTGAAACATTCAGAAAGTAGGAGAAAAGGTGATTACGACTAGAAATATTTTTCTGAAAGTTTGTAGTTATTAGAGTGTTGTTTTCAAAACTTTTCCAAATTTTGAGACCAACTACAAAGAGTAACCTAAAGCCAAATAAATATAAGTTTGATTGTACCTAGACCACGAGGAATTGGGTTTAAGCGAAATGAACAATTTTATGCAAATTAATTATTATATTAAGGAGAGAGAGAGAGAGAAAAAAATAAGACTTTCTTAGAGGTTAGACTTTTCTAAAGAAATAAATGAAGTTAAAGGTTAAATGTTAGATGTTAACTGAGTTTTTTTATCTTGTCGCGTGTTTTTTTTTAGTTGACATTTTAAAAGCAGTGATACAAATCTACCTGACGAACGATGATGACTTCCCAAGACCTCATGAAGTGCTTCTCTGCAATGATGATGATTTGACAAAAGAAAAAGTAATGATTTATTGCT